>OX375874.1:112088083-112207233 GCA_947359465.1 Metellina segmentata
ATTAGAAAAGTGATTTAGATCTTGGAGTCATTATGGAAACAAATCGACAATAGTTTAATGACGAGTTTTTTTTTTTTTTTTTTTAGTTTTTTGGCGTCTATCTTGCGTTAAACACAAGACACACAACATCAAGTAACAGACATACACCCATGAAAATCGCGATGACGGAATATCTTATTATCCAAATTTGTCATATCATGATGAACGAGGTATCTCATTACTAGCAAAATAGGTCGAATCTCGATGGACGAGATATCTCGTCGAAACCACGTGGCGGGGTTAAAAATTATGCAGTGTCTGAATCCGATAAATACTATCACTAGTTGGCAGACTGCCAGTTGCGCAAATCCTACAGAACTGTATTAAGACCACGATTCTATTTCAGTATGCGTGGTCGTGCAATGGATTATTGCGACCATTTGACTGACCTATGTTGTTTTATGTAGCCCCAAATGTGTGTGTGTGTGTGTGTGTGTGAGACGTTGTGTAAAAAAAGTACTGATTGGATTACGAAACTATTATGATTACGATTGTACTACCGTATGTGTGGTCGTGCAATGGATTATTACGACTATTTGACTGACCTGTGTTGATTAATGTTGCCTCAAATGTGACACGCTGTGTAAAAAAAAATACTGATTGGATTACGAAACTATTAAGACTACGATTGTACTTCCGTATGCGTAGTCGTGCAATGCATTATTGCGACTATTTGACTGACCCATGTTGTTTTATGTTGTCCCAAATGTGACACGCTGTGTAAGAAAAATACTGATTGGAATACGAAACTATAGAGACTACGAGTGTACTTCCGTATGCGTGGTCGTGCAATGCATTATTGCGACTATTTGACTGACCCAAGTTGTTTTATGTTGTCTCAAATGTGACACGCTGTGTAAGAAAAATACTGATTGGATTACGAAACTATAAAGACTACGATTGTACTTCCGTATGCGTGGTCGTGCAATGCATTATTGCGACTATTTGACTGACCCGTGTTGTTTTATGTAGCCCCAAATGTGAGACGCTGTGTAAAAAAAATTAAACTGATTGGATTACGGAGAGTGAAGAGACAGGGATAAAAGCTGTCTGATATCACAGGGATTCGATATGTGTTGGAAGTGATTGATATCTCAATGACAATTCAAATATTCACTCCCGACTAGCGCATCATAAACTGTGTTCCGCGAGTGTTTCTCAGAGGCTAAGTCCTCTGCAGTTGTCATGGTTTCGGACATTCACTGCCAGGCATAATTCAAATGTAACCACTACCCGTATTTTGGGCTCAGTTAGAGAAGGATCTTTCGATTTTAAGTTTAAAAGTTAAATTGCTCTTACTGCTTTTTGATACTACGTACCTCTGTGAAACGACCTTTTTGCGGCACATGATTGCAAAAACTGAATATCGAGCTCCTTTAGACGCTGAAGACGATATGCGTCTTCAACAGACTTCTGTGACAATGGACATTGACAAACTCTGCTGCAAGTAGCAGACACATCGTTCGCATTAACTTCGAATGTACATGTAATGTTGTAACATTTTTCAAATATCTTAACAAGTTATTATATCATTTTTTTAAATAATAAATAATATTGTCTCCAGTTCTTTTTAACCATTGTTTATCGTTATTAATATATACCTAACATGGTAAGCAATATATTTGGTCATCCGGAAAGTTCTGCGCGTTTTCAAATCGAAGCTCGCTTTGTTATTATTTTCCTACCGCTGATAAGGAGTGACCTTGATTGAAGCAGATACTTAAATTCGGTCTTTTCTGATTACACTGCAAAATTATAGCATAATTTTTGTTTCACTGCAGTGCTAAGAATGGAGAACCAGAAAATCCATTTCCGTCATACTATGCTTTTATTTTTAGAAAGGAAAAAATGCTAGTCAGACTACTCGTAAAATGTGTTCTGCATATGTACATAGTGCTATTGCCGAGGTCACAGTTCGAAGGAGGTTTGACAAATTTAAGAGTGGAAACTTCAGCTTCGAAGATGATGCCCGCTCTCGACGACCATGCTCCTTAAACGGCTTTCTGTATGGTGGACTAGAAAGGAATTCCTTATTATGAATTGTTGCCACAAAATCAGACAATAAATTTGAAGAAAGAAAAAAACAGTTCTCAAATGGCAATATTAGAAGCAAAAATCGAAGCAAAGCGGCCAGAACTGACCAATCGTCGAGGTGTTTTCTTCCAGCATGACAATGACGCGGCCCCGCATTTCACTGAATGTCAAACAAAGACTTATTGAGTACGGCTAAAAGGTTTTGTTTCACCCCCCACATTCACCAGACCTTGCCCCTCAGATTTTCACCTCTTCAGTCGAAATTCTGTGAACGGCCTGGAGTTCCAATTCTTTGGAGACTGTCAAACTTCATCGATAACTTCTTTTCAAATAAGCCAAAGGTTTTTTTAACGAATTTTCCAGCTGACAGAAAGATGGCAAAAAGTCATAAAACAAAATTGTGCTTATGTGATTTAATAAAAATTTTTTATGTTTTTGTACTGCTTCATTCGAATTGATCTTAAAAAACGCACAGAATTTTCCGGATGAACCAATACAATTCATTCTCAACAGATGTAACTTTTCCATTACGATTATGAATCCTTAAAATTAGCATTTAATTATATCTTTAAGTTTGGGAAAGATTTATTTCCGGATGACCCAATAATTTCATTTTGTTCTTGAAATTATATAAATATAAATAAGCTTATTTTTCATAATCTAATATTTTTCATAAGCTTCTTTTCATAATTTTCATACATGTGATTTTCTAACCCCATTTCTTTAATGCAATTTTGCTTCTTTCATAACTTAAGTATTAAAATTAAATGCCACTTCGAACAAAATTCTTCACGCCTACTTCAAACGATAAAAACAGCTAATGAACCGAGTCAATGTTTCCAGATTCAATTCCATTTGAAATACGCATCGAGCGAAGTCTCTCCTTTCGGTTTCATTACTCTTAATGAAAGACCGATGATCCGAAGACCGAATCATTCCATGCTATTTTACACTTAATCTTTTATTTGACTGAGAGCCGAAAGAAATAGATTTTATGTCTGCGGTCGAGGTCTGCTAGCTGCTGCGAATGGGATATTAACCCAGGAAATCCAGGATTACACTGGATAAAAAAAAATAACCTTTTCTTTTTTTTCCTCTTTTTTCTCATGTCGCCGGCCGACCCAGAAATAAAGATGCTTTCTTCTGAGATGAAAAATCCTTCCCGCTAACATATTCTGGTGTGTTTTTTCTCTTATTCTCAGAGTCGGCAACAAATGCTGTTGTTTATTTCGAATATTATTAAAGGGAGAGAAATATTCTTGGACCGATCTCTGAAAATGACTCAGCGCCAATATAGTGGAGTATCGAGTTTTTTTCTTTTCTTTCAACAAATGGGAGTTTTTCCGTCTGTTTTGGCAAATCTAGTTCTGAATAGCATTCAATTTCCCAGAAACTTTTCAAAACTCGAGACAAGACCAAATTTCACTCAGAGATCGACAATAAGTCATGCTTACATATTTTGTTAGAGTAATCGTCTTTTTTATCATGTGTTTTGTCTGTTCTTCCATCGTCAATTTTTAGCGAACGTGAAAAGTAATCACAGACCGGATATGTAGGTATTTAAATTAACGTCGTACTGGAGCAACACAACGGGGTATTAACGACGGTTCGGGACCAATCCCAACGGGAAAGATTCGAGGATGGCAATGGTAATTTTTGTTAACGTCGTACTAGAGAAACACAAAGGGCTATTGACAACGGTCTGGGATCAATCCCTTAAGGGAAAGACCCGAGGACAACACCTCGTAATTTTGAACCACGGTCAGATGACGAGGCAACACCTGATCTGGCATCTCACGCTCCCGACTTGCACATCACGCCAACGTGAGGATATCCGAAGCCACGACAGATTTAACGTGTACATTCACAGACCGGAAGGCGCTACTCGTCATGGAAGGACGGTGATAGATTACATACTTCGAATAGTGTGAGGGTCTCTCATGTAAAAATATTCTTCTACGTGTTAGTGAGGACAGCTAGAAGACATTGACGTTTCTTGAGCTTTACCGTGGAAAAGTCTTGATAGGAAAAAGTCTTTAGGAAAGGTCTAGGCCAGAGACGGCGAACCTTTTTGAGAAGTTGGTCAAATTTTGTTCACTAATTCTTTAGTACTAGCTCCTGGATCTCTTGGAAAGAAGGAAGGTGGCATGGTAAAAAACTACTTTTTTGATTTTCAATTTTTTTAATCCTTTAAAAAAAAGTTAACGATTCCTTTTTGTTTTACAACTTTTACTTTTGCAAGAGCAAAAAATCGATATAAAAGGGGATAAATCATGCCCAGTTAGTTCCCGTGCACTGAGTTTTTAATGAGCAAAGAAAATAAAACATATGTATGAAATATTATACTTTAAAAGATAATATAGTTACAGGTATGTATGTGTGTATGTACAATAAAGTTAAAGTATATTAATGAGAAATCTGTTGTTTTTTGTCAGATAATTTCTTAAAAAAAGTTCAGTTTCAGTATTCATTAGTTTAACGCAATTTGCAGTCAATTCATTTCCGAGTTTATTTATATTGTTAGACTTTACAAAATTCATAGAAGAGAACAATTTTTCACATGAATATGTAGAACCACACATCGTTAAAAGAGCATTGGAAAATTTCTTCATTGATATAAATTTATTTGGTAAAAAAATCTCATACGTTTAATATAATATTAGTGTGGGATCATTATAATTTGCACTAATTTCAGACATTTCCCCTTCTACTTCAGAAATCAAGTTATCAAATTTATTTTTCCAAAGAAAAATTCAATATTTTTGAAATTTAAATATTTTATTATATTTTCTTGAACACCAAGCGTATTTTCCATTGTTATTGTGTTTTGAAAATGTTTTTGTAACTGAGGAAAATATTTCACGAGTTTCATTTCCAAATCCATAGTAAAGATGTTAAGATTCGTCATCAATATCCTAAAATATTCTCAAACATCATTAAAACAATTTGTCCTTTTCTTTAAAGTTTTTTATTCACTTCCTTAAAATGCTGAGTGATGTCGCATAAAATCATTTTACCAATCTATATTTGAAAATTCGTCAATTTTATTGTTCTTTCATTCAAAAAGAGCTAATTTCATCTAATAAAATGACAAACCGATTAAGAACTTGACCGGAACTGAGCCATCAAACATTGTTGTATATCAAAATACCTGAATACTGGCACTCAACTTCCTTTAATGACTGTGCAAATTGTCGTTTATTAAGACTTGCGTTTATAAAGTTGATGACTTTTATTACAACTGGCATTACATTAGAAAATGTTGCCAGGCAGCAAAAAAACGGTACCGTGTACCTCAAGGATACAAGTTCAGTAATCGAGTGCGTATAAATGTCTTTATTATTATTATTTACCCTCATCTCTTCATTCTCAAGCGGTATTTATAAATTTACATATTATACTCAATCGGCCTTCATATAAATCTTAAAACAGTATTATGTATAATCAATAAATCTAAAACATTTTACAGAAATCACTTATGTATTTTTTTTTTAGTATTTAAATTCTTTAATAGCACTTGTATTTTCTTCAATTTTTTAAAAGAGGGGTTCGAAAAATAAATAAAATTATCTTTGTATATGATGAAGTGATGATATGTTTATAAAAATCAATGCGTGAGTCATTTTAAAAGCCTGCGTGGGTGATAGGTTCGCCATCCCTGGTCTAGGTCTTTAGGGTCTTATAGGAAATAGGTATTTAAGGTCTTTTGGGAAAAGCCTTGAAAAAAGGCATTGATTGTTTCCCCGTTACACTATAAGTAACGTGTGGATCGCCCAATCAAGATATCTAGCTCTTGATAGTGCCATACATATTTTAACAATGCTCTCCTACTTTTTCAGTGTCTATCTGAGGTGAATGACGAGTTCTATACAACGGAATTTGTTGGTGACTTCCGTAGAAATGCATGGATGTTTGTTCGTCGGGAATAAACCCGTGGCCTCTCTTTAAACGGGTGCCTTCAAAGTATGGTATACATCGTCACTCAAAGTGAAAAAGGTCGTATGTCGAAAATTCTATTTTTTCTTTTATTATAGCTACATGTGGCATACATGGTCAGATATCTATTGACTAGGTATCACGTCCATCAAGATCTGGTCATTTTTCTGTTCACATCACGTCCACCAAGATCTGGTCATTTTTGTACTGACCAGATTTCTCATACATCAAGGTCTGGACAGTTTTCTATTGACCAGGTATCATGTCTATCAAGATCTGGTCAATTTTTTACTGACCCGGTATCATGTCCATTAAAATAGTCATTTTCTATTGACCATATATATCGTCCATCAATACCTGGTCATATATCTATTGACCAGGTATCACGTCCATCAAGATCTGGTCAGTTTTCTATTGACATCACGTCCAACAAGATCTGGTCATTTTTCTGTTCACATCACGTCCATCAAGATCTGGTCCTTTTAATGTTCACATCACGTCCATCAAGATATTGTCATTTTTCTATTGACAACACGTCCATCAAGATCTGGTCATTTTTCTGTTGACCAGATATCTAGTACATCAAGATCTTGTTAGGTTTGTTGAGGCAACCATAAGGAGATAAAAAAAAGTAACCACGAATCCAAATTTCTAAGCAAAGCCAAGTGTTCCAAAGATTTCAAAAAGCAATAAAAATACAGACATCCTATCAAAAAATGATAAACCATGATCCAGATCATACTACATGCGTGGACGTTAAAAAGTTTGCCATCGATAAGGGCGGATAAAATCATTCCAACTCGTTTAACGGCAACGTGTCGTTAAGCTCCTTATCTGAGCGACGTTGCTGGAAAATCGATGTTATATTCCTCTGCATCGATTACACATTTTTCTGTTTTCAGGATTCAGAATAGCATTGGTTGGAAAATGATCAGCATTTCTCGCAAGGATTGTTGTCATTAATAACACTGGAGGGATTTGTTGACGCTTAGATTTGTTGCATTTTGGTTTTCAAGAAACGTTAGAAGATTTCCTTTCGATATTTGATTTCAGTTTGTTATACCAGAATTAATCGGTTAACTAAAGATGCAATAATTCAGACAAATTATTCATTCTTTAAAAGCATTCAGTTTCCTCCCTGGTATAGCATTGGATGGTTGGTTGCTTTAAGGTGGCGCAAGGGCTGATATTTGGTTAAGCTGCTTCAAACAAAAGCAACGTCAGATAACAAATAGCTCACTCCTTTCAACAAAGTCATCCCTCAAAAATCCGTGATTTTTAGTTATGCCTGTTTTCAGAATGCCCTGAAAGAGTAGTATATCCCTGCAAGAACGTCATATCTCACCGCTCAATACTTAGCCGCTAGAGAGCAGAAGTAATATTTATTTTTAATCTATTTCAATCTACCTTTAAGGCCGACCAACCGGTATAGTGGTTAAGGTGTTAGCCTCTAGATCGGAAGGTTCCTGGTTCGAATCCGGGTCCGGGCATGGATGTTTGTAAACGTATGGTGTAGAGGCGGCTGGTGCACCTTAAATCTGTCGTGGCCGAAAGTCCTCACGTTGGGTTGGCGTGGAAGTTTGGAGAGTGGGGTGCCAGCTCAGGTGTTGCTTCGTCATCTGACCGTGGTTCAAAATTACGAGGTGTTGTCCTCGGATCTTTCGCTTAAGGGACTGATCCCGGACCGTCGTCAATAGCCCGTTGTGTTGCTCTAGTACGACGTTAACTAAAAATTACCAATTACCAATCTACCTTTAAACTTTAAAATGTCCTGAAAAATAACGGTTTTTGAGATATGACGTTGTTGAAAGGAGTGATCGAAAGGTGAAAGATAAAAAGAGGAATCGAGGTAGGTAGGTAGGTATTTTTTACTAACGTCAAACTGGAGCAACACAACGTGCTATTGGTGACGGTTAGGGATCAATCCACAAGGGAAATATTCGAGTTTAACAACACGTAATTTTTAACCACGGCCGAATGACGAGGCTGGCAACCCACTCTCCAAACTTACACACCACAACTACGTCAGGACATGACAGATTTAACGTGCACCAACCTCCTTTGTACACGACGGTCTTTGGTTGGATTCAAACTCGCAATATTCTGGTCAACAATTCGTTACTCTTCCAACCAGCTTACCGTGGTCCCAGAGTAGTGAGATGGAAGCAGAAAAGGAATGTTTAAGACTCACTAGTGCGCGACCCTACGTTTACACTAAACAGAAAGCCCCTTGGAAAAGAAAGGATATATAGTTTAGAGTCCGGGAAGTCCGTATGTAACCTTAAGGAGATGTTCTTTAAGGGTGTTGTTAGGATTTGGTTCGTTTGATGAATTGGCATTTGGTTAAAAAACGCTGAGCTTTTAAAATAAGACTTTTATTCTTGATTAAACCATAAATATATATAGTATATACATTAGGATTGACATAGCCTGAGCAGAGGACAACACATCCACCCTACACTAGATACAACAGGAAGACTCCTCTTTCCTGCGCACTTTTCCCCGAGTAGCCTTTCGGTTGCAGTTACGGATGGTGGTCTCATATTCGGCTGCAGTTTGGGGTGGTGATCTCACAGGTGTACTTTGGGGGGAGGCACGAACACATTTGCTCGAAAGAAGATTTAGGTACCAGTCTAATTAGCCATACTGGAAAATGTCCTTAGAGTGGCATAAGGTCGTTATTATAGCGAAACCTTTCCAATCCAAATCCACGCGCATCACTGGTGTTATGAAAATAGGGTTACTACTTATAAATCAATAAAGTAGACATGAGGTTTAATAAAAACATAAAATATTCTATGTACCAATTGGCATAGACTATTTGTCAAACATAAAAACAGATAACCTAACGACTCATCACACTGGTCAACAGTGACATTGCTTCTTATATGAAAGAACCCAATCCTGAATGATTTCAACGTGCTCAACACGAATAACACCTTAAAAAAGTTGACAGGCTCTCGTTGCAGAGATAGGGACGTTTTGTCTATTATTTAGGTGCATTCTCGAACAAAATGTCCGAGTGACTTCTTTACGCTTCTTTTTTTATGGAATATCAGAGCCATCGATCTGCTCGACATCAAGACCAGCCGTCGAGAGCATCTTTTAATCCTAAAGAAATGAATGTCCACCACCCACCATTGGTAGAACAGCACAAAATAAATCATCATTTGTCTTTTACACATCAAGCTTTCCCCCCCCCCTTATCAAAAACTTGGTAAAAACCTCAGATAAGAAAGAATGCACTAGCATTCAAGTACCTGTATGAAATATTCTGTAGTCTCAGTGAAGCTGAAATTAAAGAGGGCGTTTATGTGGGGCCTCAGATTAAACAGATCTTCAGAGACCTCAAGTTTGAAAAAGTTCTTCGAAGTAAAGAAAAAAATGGGGATATGATTTGTCAAGTGGCTAACAACTTACTGGGGAATGTTAAGGCTGAAAACTAAGGATTAGGTCGAGGATATATTGGCTTCGTTTCATGATTTTGGCTGCTGATAATTCGGCCAAACGCTTCAACTTTTAAAAGTTGATTTGACTTATTTTCCAATGAAAGGTATTCAAATGGGGTACAGAAGCAAAATTGCAGACGCGCGAGATTAGTTCGAATTAAACGTTCCACGCCCACAATTCCCTTTCCGAAAACCTAACGCGCTCATTAATATGCACGCGGCAGCGTTGTAGGTGTTCTGACCCCTTCGGAGCCGGGATCCCCGCTTACAAAAATAGTTTTGAAGTTCATCCTGCGATGAAGAGTTGCCGCAAATCATCGCGCATACACACACAGCTCAAGCATGTGGGGAGGGCAAGCTGCCAAGTGTCAAGCGGATCACGGGAATAAACGGCAGCGGGGTTCCCTCTTGCGATACTATCTGGTCAATCCTGACACAATGGACTCGTCAACTCCCGGTTCTCATTCGCATGCAAATGGATCTCTTCAGACAGCACTAAATCAAACATTTTCACGCTTCGTTTTAGTTGGGGTATTTAGATGAGGAAAGGATGATAAAGCGATCGTTGCTTCTAATGCGGAATGATGATGTGAGACCTAATAGTGTTTAGGACAGATGGTGTGCAGCATCTGACAGACTTGTCGTTTGAGTCATATTACCATAATCAGTTCATTTGTATAAGCCGCGTACCTGAAACTCTCCTCGTGGCAGAATCGCCAAGATATATCGTTATAAGAAGGAAACTGAGGAGACTTTGATCTGGTTATCATAAAAAAGTCTGTATTAACTTAAACAATGAACTCGTATGCTCCAGGTTCATCTTCGCATGCAGATGGATCTCTTCAGACATCACTAAATCAAATATTTTCACGTTCCGTTTCAGTTGGGGTATCTACATGACAGAAGGATGATAAAGCAATCGTTGCTCTTATTGGTGAAAGAGGATGTAAGGTCTAAAAGAGTTTAGGAGAGATGGTGTGCAGCTTTAGACAGACTTGTCGTTGGAGACATCACCATTATGAGTTAATTTGTATTAGCAATGCACTTGATACTCTCCTGGTGGTTATATCGCCAAGATATCTCGTTATAAGAAGGAAACTGAGAAGATCTTGATCTGGTTATCATAAAAAAATCAGCATTGCCTAAAACAATGAACTCGTATACTCCCGGTTCTTATTCGCATGCAGATGGATTTCTTCAGACAGCACTAAATCAAACATTTTCACGCTTCGTTTTAGTTGGGGTATCTAGATGACGGAAGGATGATAAGTCGATCGTTGCATTTAATGCGGAATGATGATGTGAGGCCTAGTAGTGTTTAGGACAGATGGTGTGCAGCTTTAGACAGGCTTGTCGTTCGAGACATCACCATAATGAGCTCATTTGTATTAGCAGTGCACCTGGTACTCTCCTGGTGGTTGTATCGCCAATATATATCGTTAGAAAAACTGACACGATCTTGATATGGCTATCTTAAAAAAAATCTGCAATACCGAACATAATGGATTTGTTTACTCTCGGTTCTCATTCGCATGCAAATGCATCTCTTCAGACAGCTCTAATTCAAACATTTTCACTCTTTGTTTTAGGTGGGGTATCTAGATAACGGAAGGATGATAAAGCAATCGTTTCTTTTACTGGGGAAAGAGGATGTAAGATCTAAAAGTGTTTAGGACAGATGGTGCGCAGCGTTAGACAGACTAGTCGTTTGAGACATCACCATGAGTTCATTTGTATTAACAGTGAACCTGATACTCCACTGGTGGTCGTAACGCCAAGATATCTCGTTATAAGAAAACTGACAAAATCATGATCTGGTTAACACAAAAAAAAAATCTGCTATACCTAACACAATGGATTCGTTAACTCCCGGTTTTCATATGCATGCAGTCAGTACAAAATCACAAATTTTCACGTTTCGTTTTACTTTGGATATTGATGACGGGAAGGATAAGGCGATCGTTGCTTTTCTGTAGAGTTTGGGGTAGATGGTGTGCAACTTCAGAAGCGACTTGTCGTTACTTGCCTCTCACCATAATCAGTTCAATTGTATGATCCGTGATCCTGAAAACCTCCTGGAAGTTGTCTCGACAAGATATCTCGTCCTTAGACGAGAACTGACAAGATCTTGATCTTGTAAGCATAAAAAAATCACCAATGCCTTGATGACGAGATATCTCGTCATTAAGAAAATATGTCAGATAAGTTTGTATTTTAATTACCGTCACACTGTTGCAACACAAAGGGGGATAGGCGAATGTCCGGGACGCATATAACCTACCTTTACTCGAGTAGAAGCTATGTGAAAATTTAAAGCCCGCTGATTCGTTGGTTTCTCACCCCATGATCTATGACGTCACTCATAGTACGCATGCGTTAGAAGTATAGATATTTACTTGCAATTGCAAGTCTCGTGCTCAATCCTTCCCATAATGATTTATCAATGGATATTTTATTAATCATTCTCGATTAACTGCTCGGAACACCTTATACAATAGACCTCAAATTTTATCTCAAATTTAATTCTAAAGTTCAAAAGTGACGCCATAGTTGACGGTGAGAAACCAACGAATCAGCGGACATAAAATGTTCCCATAGTTTCTGCTAGGGATGCGACATCGACAGCAAAACATCGATGTTCAAAATTAAAACATCGATGTTGATAATACATCGATGTTTTTAAGCATCGATGTTTTTAAAATTCAGTGTATTGAAACTTTCCCCCCATTTCTTAAAACTGGTTTAGCAACGAGTCCTGCAACATCGACAGCAAAACATCGATGTTTTGAAACTTTGATGTTCAAAATTAAAACTTCACTGTTTAAAATTAAAACATCGATGTTGATAATACATACATCGCACCAAAACCATCGATGTTTTTAAAATTCAGTGTATTTAAACTCCCCCCCCCATTTCTTTCCATGGTTTAGTTAGTTTAACTAGTGATGCGGAATCGGCTCCAATACATCGATGTTTTTATAAAACATCAATGTTTTGAAAATATCGATATCGATGTCGCATTCCTACTTTTCAGGCCCTTCACTCTTGGCCACTTTGGTCTATAAGTATGTTCAATTTGCTGATTATAAAAATTATGCTACTTTGTTAATTTTAAAATTTTTATAACGATACTTTTTTCATTTAAAAATAAAACATCGACAACGTAAAAACATCGGGAAAAATAAACATCGATGTTACAAAAACATCGACTCCAATACATCGATGTTTTTTTAAAACCATCGATGTTCTACAAACATCGACATCGATGTCGCATCCCTAGTTTCTACTCGAGTAAAGGTAGGTTAAATGCGTCCCGGACCAAAACCATGCACATATAGTCATTTTGAACCAATATGACGAGGCCACACCTCTCAACACTTCCCGACCACGCCAATGTGAGGACATTTGAGGCCAGGACATATTTAACGTGCAACATCTTCTCTTTTTACGCTACAGTCTTTGGTTGGATTCAAACTCGCAACCATCCGGTTGCTGCTGCGTTACTCTTCCAACCAGACTACCGTGTCCCCAAAATAAATGCGATTTCACGTTTTCCATTTTGACAGCAATGAATAATATCCATTGAGTTATATACCTGCACACACAACTTCAAAATGAGTTTTCTATTGCCCTTTGTTATGCAACAATAACGGTACACGCCTGTTTTAAATGTTGATCTCGTGTCCAAATATAGTGAAAAAAGAAGCACGAGCCATTAATGAGACCCCGCAAGCACCCACATCAAATCCTTACAAGCAAAGAAAGATTTAAATCAACTTAAATAAAATCCAACGTATAAATTTCAATAAATCAATTCATTTCAATGTACCGCGTTTCTGAAGTAAAAACGACAATAAAGGCCACGCAACTCTGCTATCTCCCTTTTACATACTTGCTGTTTATTAAATTTAGGGAAAAAACTATTTTTTTTAATAAAAAAAAAGCGTTTGAGTTCATTTAATTGGCTAAAAAAGTCACGTCGCCCCCTGAATCCAAAGTCGCGTCTATCGACAAAAGAAATGTTGAAAGAACATGAATAAATAAATACGAAATTTCCTTTTTAAAAATTCACAAATCTTTCCGCGTCCTTCTTTTATAAACGTTTATTTGAGCGCCCGGAACGTCGTATTCAGTAGGTAGAAAATAAGCTAAGAAATCTGTTGATCGGATTTATTCTTCGATAAGTTTGGAAAGATTCAGTTCTCATTATACAGTTCTGACTTTTACAACGCGAAACAAGAAAGGACACATAACTCCTATTTCTGTTACTGAGATCTGTAGGTTGGGAGTTGGAATCCAACCAAACACCATCGTGTACAAAGGGTGTCTGTTGCACTGGGGATACCAGCTCAGGTGTAATGGAGACTGGGAATGCCAGAATTATGTCACAGTGACGAAGCGATGTCTAATTTGATCGACAATGTGTGTAGTAGTGGACAAGAACAGAGGGAAAACTACATGCCTAAATTGAACACGCACATTTTATTTTACAATCTCTCTATATTAAAAAAAATGTTGCCGCCGCCGCCGCAGGATTGAAAACTCGCGTTTTTCGCTCGATTCTTAGACGGTTTCCCGAGAAAGTACGGATCAGAAAATTACCAAATTGACATGGTTTGTTCAAAATTGTACATGAAACAAGACAATGAAGATTTTTTTTCCAATGCGGTTATAAGTTTAGGGTTTATTAAGTGTCGAAATTGAAAAAGCGAAATTTGCAACGCGAGTGAGCGAAAGATGTACACATTTTCTGTCTTCAGTCGTGATTTTTTTTTGTAGTATAACTCTAAACGTGAATGTTTGCAGCTCGTCCAGTTTTTTTACAAATTTCAATTTGATTCCTGAAAATATTTTTTTGAAATTCGGGAAAAATCGGGACATTTTCGTTATTTTTTTAAAACTGTCATATCTACATCTTATAACTATTAGTTTTTAAATTTGAAAATATCGCAGTATACCTTAGAATGTACTCTCCCTTACGGTATAAGTATTTTTGAAATTGGTTAAAAAATAAATTCGATGCCATCAAAAGTTAATCACACAAATTTCGGAATATCGGGATATTTTCGCTACTTTTTTTTAAAACTGTCATATCTAAATATTAATACTATTATTATTTTTTTTTTTGAAAACATCACTGAATACCTTAGATTGTACTCTTTCTTATGGTAAAATTGTTTTGGAATTGGTTAATAAATAAAGTCGATCGAATTAAGGGGGTTGGTGAGCGTAATCGAACAGGGGGCGGATCCCCCTAGTAAAACAAAGTTGCAGATATGCATGCTGCACCGTCCGGTGCAAAAACACGTGTCATTCCTCTTTAGTATACAACAAATCTGACCTTATTTGTGTTGTTCTTCAGAACAGCAGCCAACGTTTCGTATTCTTGATCGCATCAGAACACAGGCACTGTCGTACATCGATATTCATCCACTCGAACAATAGCAACCAGAAAACAAGAAAAACTGTTCTTATAACCTATCTGTGTTCGTAATCACCTGTCGGGAGATCGTTACATTCCTCCCTCCTTAAGCGTGAAATATGCCCGAAAGGCCTATTTCATACGATGCAAGACATATAATATACCAAACATATTTACACCACATGCAATAATATCGCTAGTATCCAATTATACAAGACCATGTTAAGTGTGCAGAATTATTCTTGAGCAGAGTTCAACTATACGCTCATAACTCCTTGTTATGCCATCTCTAGTCTTGATATGGCATATACACTTCCATTCTATTATCAGGGAGTATGTCGTATTGTTAAGTTATACTGCTGAAGTGTCAGTGCCCAACGTGTCATTTTCAGGCTTCTCGGAGTGGTCACTGATAGATATTTTAGAGGATTATGGTCAGTATAGAGACTTGGTCACCTAAACTTGGTTTGAAATTAACTGGTGTTGTCTTCGGCTCTTTCCTTTCAGGTGTTGATCCCGGATCATCACTAATAGCCCGTTATGTTGCTCCAATGTGCTGTTGATTAAAAATACCATACCGTACCTATTACTGAGAACCGTTTCTTGATTAATTTATCAACTACACGAATCTCAAAAAGTTGTTCGCTCTCTCGCATTTCTTTTTAATTGTATATTATTCGTTAAATCGCTCAAATTGCAGAAGGTCGTAAGTCAAAATTTCTATTTTCCTTTTATTATTGCTATATGTGGCATTATGTGGTTTCCACCTGGTGGCAAAATATCTAATGTTATCAGCCCTGATCCAAGAATTGCTTGAATTCTTTATTTCTAATGGCAAGGTAATAAATACAAAGAGGAAGTTTCCCACTAAGTAAAAGTCCAACGAAATTGTCCGAAGTCAGTGCCTTAAGAGTTCTCTAGCTTGCCAATATCTCGTCGTCTCAGATTCGCCATGAAGTTGGAAGCAGCGATGAAGGATGGCTTGGTTGATTGGTTCTGCCATATTACAAAAGACAGTTTATTTGGGCGGATCCAATAATAGAATGGAATATTTGTGATGATCCGGGATAAATCCCTAAGGCAGAGATCCGATCACAACACCCCGTAATTCTGAACCATCTTCAGATGACGAAGTCACACTTTAGATGACAACCCACTCTTCAAATTTCCACATCGCGCCAACTTGAAGACATTTGAGGCTCCGACAGATATAACGTGCACCATCCGCTATACACGATGGTCTTTGGTTGAATTCGAACTCGTAACCCTTCTGTTGTTAATCCATTTTTCTTCCAACCAGTCTCTACCGCAGAACCTTGTCTCTAATATAAAAGGAAGTGTTTGTCTGTCGTTTTTTTTTCGCGGCAGCAAAATAATGACGATTCTATGGCACTTACAGCAATGAGATTTGACAAACAGGTAGTCCAAATGTTTTGCAATTTTTGGACCGCGGCGAATTTTAAAATTCAATCTAGAACATTTTAAATTGAATTTAATGAAATTTAATTATTATTGTTTTCTTTGGAATAGCAACCGCGTAAATATATGACAGATTCTAAATCTATTTTTCCCGTTTCCGTTTTCATTTTGAGCAGAGGAATAATTTTCCAGATGAGGGTAAAAAAATGTTTTAACTTTAGTTTTGTAGTTCTTTTTTCTATTTCCTAGACCGTTAATGATAAAGTAAAAATTTCATTGAAATCTGCGGAAAATTTCACTTAAGAACGATACCTAAAAATATGATTTTCTTGTAATAAATAATTTTTAAATTGTATAGATCTTTTATGTTTTCGCAAGAGATTGTTACGTCACGCGAACTTTCTCTTTCCGAAAAAAAAAAGATTGCATCTTCTACCTTTTGTGTTAAAAAAAAGAAACAGATTAAATTTCCTGTCCCATTCCAATTCCGCTGAGAGCAAGAAATAAAAAACATATTGACTGGGATTGTTAAGTTTTTTTTTCGTAAAATCGGAATCGCTAAAGATAGATTAAAAATTTCAACGGATTTGAAATCTGTGGAAAATTGTACACCAAATTAATATTTTACATCACGGCGTTAACCGTGGTGCTGCTTTGCGAAGCAAACCATGACGCGCAGGGGCAACGCCGGGATAGCCACGCAGTGGCTAGTTATTTATACAAAACAAACAATAGATTACAAGAGCTTGTACAATAACTGGTAACTAAGAAATCGATGAAGAAACAAACCAATGAAAGTAAACTTTTATCGCAACGCAGATACCAAAGCACTAAACACTTGCCTTTTGAAAAGAAACACAATGCAAAATTAATAAACACTTGATAGTTAATGATCTCCGGCATTCTAAAAAGGAATTTAACTCCTACTTTTCATAAAAAAAATACGCGATCGCATTATTAACAACATTATCGAAAACTAATTAATTGAATATTAGATTAACACGTTTCGCTTATGATCTTAATAAAATCCAAAATCGTTAATACTTAAACAATGAATTAAAAAAAGAAGTTTTGATCGTGTTCTTCCTATTGTCTCCGGTTGAAAAGAGTTATTGTGATAGCTTGTAAGAGAATTGGTTTCTTTTCATTCGCTAGGGACTTCTTTTACAGTATCGTATCAAGTACGCTGATTAAAACTAGAATAAGATTAGCCCAACTGACTTTATACAAAGCAAACGATGAAGAGATTAACTTTAGAGATAAAAAAAAGTAAGCCTTGAATAGTATATAGGTTTAAGGATTAAACAAAATCTATATTTTTCCAAAATTTCTTTTGTGTAAAAACTGCATTTTTAGTTTGACTATCAAACTTAGTGAAAATAAAACTGTGTTAGTCTATATGAGAGGTAGTCGGTAGGTTTTATAAATTCACGTCGTACTTGAGTAACTAAACCCAAGGTTCAAGATTACATCCGAACTTTTCTATGAGGTAGGTAAGGTGTTTTAATTAACGTCGCACTGGTGCAACACGACGGACTATTGGTGACGGTCCACAATCAATCACCAAGGGAGATATCCGAGGTAATTTTTTAAAAATTAACCTTTAAGCTGCAGTGCTTAGATTTTTTTCAATCGTCTCCAAGAACAGCTCTTTCGCCTGCATGTCCAATACTGTGGGCCGAAAAAGGTTTTATTTTGCTATCACATTCTAATAGTGCGGAAAAGCTGGCTCATGTGGTAAAACTAATGTGTTAAATATTTCATCCCGATTTATTGATATCTTTTGCCTTCCCAAGGGGTTCAAACCCTGCAAAAGGATCAAAATTAGGAGTTTTATGTAAAAAATAAAAATGCTTACTCTATTATGTTTTAATAGTGGGCAAAAGTAAGCTAATACATTCAATTTCAACGGTAAAAGACTGGACTGGACAATCACTTCCAGAGTGCCTACTGCAATGCACCTTAACTCCCCGTCATCAGGTGTGTGTAACATAAAACTGATTTGCATAATTTAAGTGAGAAATTTATTCAGAAAAAATGAATTAAATTGGCTGGAAAAATTTAAAAAGAGTTTTCAGCTGAACGAAGCTCCGAAAGATGGGGCGCCACCTCCTTAAGCGAAATCGGCAATTCAGTCGTTAACCCTTCCAAATTGTGACCGCATTCGGAGGTGGCTAACTTCGATGATCCATTA
Source organism: Metellina segmentata (assembly GCA_947359465.1). NCBI lineage: Eukaryota > Metazoa > Arthropoda > Arachnida > Araneae > Tetragnathidae > Metellina > Metellina segmentata. The sequence goes on from OX375874.1 coordinate 112,106,577, forward strand.
CTGTAAGTAGAATAAAAAGATTTAATAAAAGAAAAACAAAGTCGAAAGTGAGAAATAAAACTGTTGTGTTTTAGTGATTCAATTAGGGTGCAGTCGAGTCTTAAAAAAGCTCAGCAGCTACGAGTGACAGCAAAAAATTGTTTAGATCAAGTACATATCTTCTGCCTCTACAACGTGGGCCAAATAGCAGAAAAAACTGAAAAAATGACATTTTTGCAATATCGACTTTTGCAATTACGGTAAAAACTGGTGATCAGTTTTTTCTGCTATTTGGCCAACGTTGGGCAGGCAGAAGATATGTACTTGATCTAAATAATTTTTTTACCGTTGAAATTGATTGGTAATGGTAATTTTTAGTTAACGTCGTACTAGAGCAACACAACGGCTATTGATGACGGTCCGGAATCAGTCCCTTAAGGGAAAGATTCGAGGACAACACCTCGTAATTTTGAACCACGGTCAGATGACGAAGCAACACCTGAGCTGGCACCCCACTCTCCAAACTTCCATGCCAACCCAACGTGAGGACTTTCGGCCACGACATGAAATTGAATGTATTAGCTCACATTTGCGCACTATTGAAACGTAATTGTAAAGATTTTTATTTTTTTTATAAAAAACGCCCTAATTTCGATCTTTTTGAAGGGTTTGAACCCCTTAGGGAAGCAAAGATATAAATAAATCGGGATGAAAATTTTTACACATTAGTTTTACTGCATGAACCAACTTTTCCGCACTATTAGAGTGTGATAGCAAAAAAAAAAAAAAAACCTTTTTCGTCCCACTCTAATGACTAACCCCCTAACCTAATTACCTAACTTGAACGTTAGAGCCTTGAGCGGTATTTACGACTGCCGCTTCGCTTTCATAGTATTGTGTGGCGTAAATCACTAGAGCGACCTTCTGCCTTTCCCACAAAGCCTTCACACCTCACGGTCGACTGAGTAGGGTACCGAACAAAAGGCGGTATCATCTAGAACAGTGATTCTCAACTACTGTGCCGCGGCACTTTTGTGTGCTGCCAAATTTTAGAAATGTATATAGTAAAAATTATAAAGTTTTTTATTTTATTACGAGTAAAGTTTGTTTAAATTAAAGAAAAGTACACTGTAAAAGTAAACTGTTGTTTTTACAGTTAAATACCATATTTTTAACTGTTTTTATCTTCGATAACTGTGACCTTTCATAAAGTAAAATATTCGCCGCAATGTGATGCGGTTATCCCATGATAGCCAAAAAAGCTTTTCAAATATTATTACAATTTTCTACACCTTATTTGTGTGAATTCGGATTTTCAGTATTAACCAACATAAAAATGAAAAAAAGATCGAGACTGTTAAATGTAGAAGGCGATATGAAAGTAGCATTGTCATTTTTACAACCCCAAATATAAATAAAATTATCAAAACACATCAAGCTCAAATTTCTCATTAAAAGTATTCTTATTATTACCTTGTAATTAATCCCTTAATAAACGTACTGTTGTTTTTGTAGTACATATTATATTATTTTATTTTACATTCAAAATTATTTTCATAAACTATTTTACAGTGTATTATAGGTAAGTAAACAACTTTTAAACTTATCTTTTTCTTTGCGTGCCGCCAAATTTTGAAATCGTTAAAGGTGTGCGGCGACAAAAAAAGGTTGAGAAACACTGCTCTAGAAGGACAGTCACTGACAGCTCGTAAATGTTAATGCGGTCACTTAAAAGAATACTAACATCCACTGCACACAGATCTATACCATGCCGCTGGTGTAAACGAAATTGTAGTGGTAACAACTGTCCACCTGCCGCAGCCTGAATGTTGATGTCGTACTAGACCAACACAACGGGCCAATAGAGATACGAGGCTAACACCACGAGCATAGGTCAGATGACGAGGCAACAACTGAGCTTTCTCCCCACCCTGCATACAACGCCAACATGAACACATTTGCGACCCCGACAGATTAATGTACACCAGCCCCCTTTAAATACAACGGTCTTTTTGGTTGGAATCGAACTCGCAGCCCTCCAGCTGCTAATCCGTTACTTTTCAAACCGGGCTATAGTGGTTACTAGTCTGTGAGAGTTTTCCTGTAAAGTACACTACCCTACAATAATGGACCGAACAACAAAATGTGATGGTACAAGGGAAAGACTACAGGGTTTAATAAAGGGATGGTCCCACACGTGCTGCAATTACACTAATAACACTTCCGGGCATACTTTCAACAAGGTTTTGATACTCAGCTAGAGGTATTTGTGTCCATTCCTGCTGCAAGAATGTCACCAGCTCAGCTGTACATTTCGGACGGGGTTCCCTGGTTTGTAAGCGTCGCTCTCACTCGTCCCACAAATGTTCTATAGGGTTTAGGTCGGGACTATGAGTTGGCCAGGGAAGACGTTTTACATCCATATCTCGATACCACTACTTGAGAGGTTGCTATATGACAAGGAGCGTTGTCGTCCTGGAAGTAACATTCGTCCATTCCATAAAATTGCCAGAGCGTAGGAAGAACCTGATTGTCCAAAACGCTCATGTAGCGTCGGTGTTCACTTTAGCATGAACGTGCAAAGGTCCAAGGGCATACCACGAAAACACCCCCAAAGAATTAGTCGGATTTTATGCAAATCCGCTGGCTTCCGGTCCATTATCGTAGGGTAGTGTAGATTGCAGTTCACGTTTTGGTAACCTCCTTCGCAAATTGTGGCATAATATGGCATGTTACATGTGATTGCAATATCAATTTTGCTCATTAAATTTTCAGTATAAACAAACCTTTCATGGATTTACAAATTGAGGGTTGTGAGCAATAATAAAAGGAAAATAGAAAGACCATGGTGACTGGTGCACGTTAAACACTTCATGGCCTGAAATATTCTCACATCGGCGTGGTGTGGAAGTTTGAGTGGTGGCATATCCGTTGCGACTTCGTCATGCGACCGTGGTTCAAAATTACGAGGTGTTGCCCTCTTTCCAATAGTTCGTTGGGATAAAGAGAACAGCAACCTCATAATTTGCTGCCATAGACGTGAAATGCAAGTAGACTGCAGGGATGTTGAGAGGTCAAAATGCACGAGCAGCATGTCAACCAGTTGTCATGTGACTGTTCTGAAAAATTTGCTCGTCTTGCCAATTCGGCATTTTATCGCTTCGTTCGGCGATTTATTGATCTTATAACAGGATGGACGTGTGAATGTGTAGAGCTAGAAGGACGACTCAAAACAATTGCTCAGAATTTGGTGAAATCGCCAAAGCCTATTAGTGTCGCGTAGATTAGTCAGATGATGAATCAATGGACTATCATCTTCTCACGGCCGTGGACGAATCAGATGTGGAATGCTTGCTTCCTAAAGATAGACGAAAGTTGTCTTAAGGAACACTTTCCTACTTGATTTGGTCATATGATCCCTGGAGCATGAAAACTTTACCATTACTCATTCTACTTTTAAATCTCCTCTACAGTTGCTTAAGTATGACGTAGATTCAACATTTTTGCCGTCTATATTTAGCCGTAAAGGTAAATATAGACGCCTCGAGTGTTTTGTTAACCCGCTTTCGTAATTTGAACATAACTTGCTATGCTACTTAATTGCAAGTACTTATATTAAAAATAGCGACAGACATAGTCAATACGTTGAGAAGTCAAATTAGTTCTTCATTTGTTAGGTAGGTTAAGAAGTTAATTAACGTTGTACAGGGACAACGCGAGCCGCGGTAGCTCAGTCAGTAGAGCGTCGGGCTCGCATAGGAAGGGTTGTGGGTTCTGTCCTCAGCGGAACCTGCAATTCTGATGGCTGCGAGATCGGCGCTTGGATCTGGCTAAAGACCGTCGTGTTCGCTAATGGTGGCTGGGGCACGTTAAATAGGTCGTGGTCACAAAGTCCCCCATGTTCCCATACCAAATCAATACCTCTGGGGGTACCTGATCAGGGGGTTATCGGCCTCTGTTTGGGATCTAAATTACGATATGTGTGAGCGAATGGATGTGTGAAAGGGACCTTCCTGTAAAACGGATGTGTCATGTATGAAGAAGTCCAACCCTTCCGTGGCAATGGCACCCCCAATTGGGCCATATATGGCCCGCACGACAACAACAACAACAACCACCAATTTTGTATTTTTTAGATTGCAGAGCATTCCTAATCAAGGAAATGAAGGTTACCAATTCATACTAATGGGTTTGTAATGGATAAAATTTATAGTAGCAACAATTACTATTGAAACGATTTTTTTTAATTTGGCGAAGAAAAGGGCTCGTTTTTTCCATTTGGCTAGCGTAAGCAAAGCCCTCGCTTTAACGTCATGAACCATAAAGTAAAAACAGGATTGTAGGAATTATTAAAATAATTTCGCCTTCGTAGGAGATAAACTCTGCATAAGGAGTTAGTTTGCGAAGCCTCCGTGGGTTGGCGGCAGACATGCGGAGCCCTCTAATATTGCAAATAATTTATCAATGAAACTAATTTTTTTTTAATTCTCGTAAACCTGAATATTTTTTGGTCCCAATCTCTGTCAATCTCGAACCAGCATGGCACAACCGTTCCCTGTTGCATTGCATCTAAAAATCTATCCATCCCGAAAGGGTTCCCCAAGCCATCAAAGACGTCCGTTAATTTGGGCGTGTTGGGCTGTCATGTGTGAAGTCATGTATCTGAGCAGCGCACCATTCATTACAGTCTCGGAAACCCAGAGGATATCGCAGTGGAGCCATTGTGATGTTATCATTATTGATCTCGCACCTGACACGTCTGTTCATTTCGCCCGATACATCCGATGGCATTATGAACTCGATCAGCTGACACACGGAATTAGCATACCCAAGGGAGCTGCTGGAGTCTAGGGGGAGAAATCAGAAACGAAAACGAGGACGAGTAGTTTGCGGTCAGGTTTTCGGTTCAACAGGCTCCTGGGTTTCTATTACCGTTCGGATGTGTTTCCGTAGGGGATTGGTAGTAAGGCATTTGAATTAACATCGTACTAGAGCAACACATCAGGCTATTGGAAACGGTCCGGGATCTATTCCCGAAGTGAAAGATCCGAGAACAACATTCATTTTGAACCACGGTCAGATGACGAAGAAACACTTGAGCTGGCACCCCACTCTCCAAACTTCCACACCAACCCAACGTGAGAAGTTTCGGCCACGACAGATTTAAGGTGCACCAGCCGCCTCTACACCATACGCTTACAAACATCCATGCACTGATCCGGATTCAAACCAGGAATCTTCCGATTTGGAGGCTAACACCTTAACCCTCAGACGGGTTGCAATCTCAACGGTAGAGGTAAGGTAATTTTAAATCAACCTTGTACTAGAGCAACACAACGGGCAATAGATAACGGTCTGGGATCAATCCTTAAAGGGAAAAAAATAGAGGACAACACCACGTAATTTTTAACCACGTCCAGATGACGAGGCAACACCTGAGCTGGCACCCCACTCTCCAAACTTCCACACCAACCTAACGTGAGAACTTTCGGCCACGACATATTTAAGCTACACCAGCCTCCTCTACACCATACGCTTACAAACATCCATGCCTGGACCCTGATTCGAACCAGGAACCTTCCCATCTAGAGCATATATGAGCACCTCCGGCCCGGGGGCCGGATGTGGCCCGGTCCGCGGAACATTTTAAAATTGTGCTCGAAAAGAAGTAAATATTCGCTGTTCTCGCCAACAAGAGAATGAGAGGGGGAGGGAAACAAAAGCCTGAACTACGTGGGTCAGTGTTTCTCAATCTTTTTCAGTTGACGGCACGGGCACACTAAAAATATCTTGAATTTTTTGCGGCAAACCTGAATATAAAAATGTAAAAGTAGGTAGGAAAAAATCCGAGAACACTTAGTTTTGAACATGTGAGTTGGCACCCCACTCTCCAAACTTCCACACCACGCCAATGTGAGGTAATGTGAGACCACGACAGATTAAACGTACACAAGCCACCTTTACACACGAAAGTCCTTTATTTGTATTCGAACTTGTAACCTTCCAATTGAGCCACGGTGGACCATTTATCAAGCGAGCAGGGAAAGCAAATCCTCACTTCACCTGATTTGCTTACACTGAAAATCCCTTCCCACTTATTCTTCTCATTTATTCTTTGAGATAAAAATCATCTCTCCTATAAAGGAATGCATAAAACTCTGATCCATGGTACATCCTGCATGCACATCAATTTTGCAAACGCTAGTGAATTGCTAAAATCGTTAACTTCGCAGAAAATAAGTCATGAAGGATTCTAAGCCATCACGCGAATCCGTAAGCACTTCGGAAAATTAACTCGCGTAATAAGCGAGTTTAAGAGGGTATACAGGTATAACTTTCCAAGCTCCTCTTCGAGTGTTAAAAACGTTATGAATTCCATGTTATCACGCTAACCAGTGAGTAATAATCTTCGCGCAACTTAATGCAGGTTATATGTAAAGATTACTATACTTAGTAGTATCGGTAGTAGTTAATTATCTTTAACCCGCAATCTCCCAAAAGTTTGAGTTCAGAATTTATCATTAGTTTTAGTAGATCTTCTGAATTTAATTTGCTAATTATCGATGTATTGCGTTCATAATTGGTAGATTTTAAATAACGTCGTAGTAGAGCAACACAACGGGCTATTTACGACGGTCCGGGATCAGTTCCTTAAGGTAAAGATCCGAGGTAATAATGGCAATTTTTAGTTAACGTCGTACTGGAGCAACACAACGGGCTATTGACGACGGTCCGGGATCAATCCCTTCAGGGAAAGATCCGAGGACAACACCTCGTAATTTTGAACCACGGTCAGATGACGAGGCAATACCTGAGCTGGCACCCCACACTCAAAACTTCCACGCCAACCCAATTTGAGGATTAGGCCATGACAGATTTAAGGTGCACCAGCCGCCTCTACACCATACGCATCAGTGCATGGATGTTTGTAGGCGGCTGGTGCAACTTAAATCTGTCGTGGTCGAAAGTCCTCACGTTGGTTTGGTGTGGAAGTTTGGAGAGCGGGGTGCCAGCCCAGATGTTGCCTCGTCATCTGACCGTGGTTGAAAACTACGTGGTGTTGTCCTGTGATCTCTCCTTTAGGGGATTGATTCCGGACTGTCGTCAATAGCCCGTTGTGTTGGTCTAGTGCGACGTTAATTAAAAATTATTAAGCATTATATAGAGAATAAAAAGCGAACAGGTAGGTATTTTAATTAACGTCATACTGGAACAACTCAACGGGTTATTGATGACGATTCGCGATCAATCCAAACGGGAAAGATACGAGGACGACAGTCAACACCACGTAATTTTGAACCAGTTAGATGAAGAAGCAACGCCTGAGCTGACAACCCTCTCCAAACCTGCACACCACGCTACTAAAAGCGGACAGAGAAAATCAATTGAAACGTTTTTCCAACTGGTAAAAACCGTTACAAAATACGTTCTGTAAAAAATATATATATATATATTTTATTTTGTTCCACTAGTGTGAAAAGACGGTAAATTAAATACTTTACTTACGTTAACTTAAACAAATTTTAAAGTTTTTTAACGTTTAAGTAATGAAATAGAAAATCCTAAAAAATTACTATAAAGCAATAAAGAAAATATTACATAAAATCGAAAGAAAATACGTAATTCACCCTTTACAGCTTGCAGTCCCAGGCAATAAAGAAAATATATGGAATCCTAAGAAAACACGTAAACACCACTCTTTACAGCTACAGTAAATATTGCTACATATGGGCTAATTAGACTACGAAATTTGGTGATACAGTCCGGCAATAATGGCAGTTAAGGCTTTTTAAATTACAGTAAAACCCCGATAATCTGAGTTTCCGCTTAACCGAGTTATCAAATATTTCTATGATATTTTTGGTCCTATATTCCCATTTTTAACAACCGAAAAAAAATTCTGATCACTTAAAACCCCTGGAAAACGAAATACAACACCACCATCCCCTTTACTTTTCATTATATCACGCACTAAAAGCTATCGAAAGTGGTATTGAATATATAGAACAATAAACGACACTAGTAATCCTGTTAATCTGAAAAAAATGTCGAAACATTTTTTTTCTGCATAAAAACGCCAAAGTAACGTAAAACAAAAAAACAATTAAGGACTTTTTTAAGTAAAAACTCTTTAATTATCGTAACAATATAAATTGCATGTGATATATCTGTATAACGTTTGTATTTGTTAAAATATACATTTAAACCTACACGATTTATTTCATATACAATTTTCGCTTTAACCGAGTTTTACGGTTATACGAGTTAGTCTTGGTCCACATTAACTGGGAATTTGGGACTCTACTGTACTGTCGAACACGCTCTCTGGTAATTTCATACCATTTTTTATGATTCTAAAAATTGAACATATTTATAAAAGTTCGAAGATGTTCAACGAATGAGATATTTTAACCATTTTAAGGATATTATGACCTTTTAATACAATCACATTGTTTAAAGTCCAGTCAATTGTCAAATCTCCATTGCTTTTAAGAGGTATGAAAGAAGTCATATTCTAAAATGTAAATGTTTTTTATTGGATATTTGACTTTTTTCAAATATTTTAAACGTTATCAGATAATTTAAACATTAAGGAGCACAACGCTTTGAACAATTAGTTTGATATTACATTTGCAATAAAATGGTTTAATTTACCTTGTCCCATTATGCATTAAACATACATTATACAGGAAAAAATCACTTTTATATGTAAACAAATAAAAAATAAGATAGGTTTTTTGAAAAATTTCAAATTTTGATTTAAACTTCATTTTTTACTTACTGTGTTTACAACAATTGTATTGAGAACGGGATTGTTTGTACTACTGTTATTTATTTTTTTTACAAATATGTTTTATAACAGACAATGAAAAACACTAAAACGGCAGTCATAATTTTTTAAAAACTGATTTCTTATCATTTTTTAAAAATTAACTGTTTACCCAAATCCTTATTTTATGTTCAAAGTAATCAAGTGAATGATGAAAAAAAAGAACTAGTTACAGATATTTATATCAATTACAAAATTTCCTTAGCGTTTTAAATATATTGTGATGAAAAACGAAAAGCTGAAAAGGTAGGTATTTTAATTAACGTTGTACTGGAGTAACTCACCGGTCTACTGGCTACTGTACAGGATCAAACCCGAAGGGAAAAAAACCGAGGACAACTCCCCGTATAAGTTTGGTAGTTTTTAATTAACGTCGTATATATTATTGGATCAACACTACAGGCTATTCCATGTAATTTCGAATCACAATCAGATGGATGACTAAATTAAATATTACTACGCATTGTTATATAAGCATTATAATGACTTGGTTGTTTAAGAGTTAGTCGGTTTCGATTGATATTCATTGCGAAAATTTTTACTTACTGCTTAGTAATGTAACTACAACTATGAAATTTCAGACATACTATATTCTTCATTGCAATGTAATAAAAAGGTATTAAAGCTTTAAAAATCATGATAATTTGTTTAATACTATTTTAATAGTGTAGCTGCAAAAATTAAATATGTGCATACTTTATTCTTTAAAGCAGTAGGTAAAAAAAAATATTAAAAACTTTTATATTTTGATCATTTTTGTACTATACCCGATGAATATAAAATAATTAAGTCTAAGTTTTACAAGCAAAGCCATTTCGAAATAAAACATATTACCTGTCGCTTTCCCCATTGTTTAATCAATAAAATAAAAATAAAAACATCCTGATCCAGACGTTTGAATTTTATCAGACGCAAAAAACACCCTCGATTTAATTTACAGATACAATAGAAAATGTCAAGAGATACAATAGATAAAACCGCCCCCCCCCGTATTCTATTAAAGGCAAACATGACTTGTTTAGAATGAAATATACGTTGTGTGTTGCACCCCACGGAACAAAGCCCCACTGCACTTCCCCCAACACGAGACGAAATTTTTTTTTGTCGTCAAATTACAGCATTGCTTACACATCACGTCAGGGGGAGGCAAAGCAGATTAGTGTTTACAGCACGCACTCGAAAAGAAAAAAAAAACAAGTCCCGTTCTTCATTCCTTCCTTCCGAAGAAAGAACTGCCAAGAAAGAGAGTTCGTTCCACGACAAAGCACCTTTTCAGTTTAAAGAGACAGCAGCGTGAAAGAGTCGGTGGAGAATTATGACATTAAAAATGTATTAAAAACGCAGAAAAAAGCCCCAACTGAGGGCGATGAATAAATAAATGAATAAAAAAAACCACAGCATCCCCTGCTTCATGCGAGCAAAGTGAAATGCACACGCTATGGGGGAGTTGAGTTGTTGTCTGTCTGCGGTGGGGAGAAAAAGAAAAGGTAGGAAGCAGTGACTAGATTTTCTTACCAGGAGGCTGGAATGATGACTGGTTTTTTTTTGTGTTTTCCTTCATTTCGCTGTCTTTGTTTGGATTCCTCGTCTTAAGAGTGTAATGGGATTAAGGTGGATTTCCGCTTCGATTTGTGAATGGTCGTTCCCTTTTTAAATTAAGGTCGTGAATAATTTCCACACTTTGCATTTATGTTTTCGAAATCGCGTCACATGTCGAGCACAGCTTTAAAGCTCCATTGTTCGACGTAAATGCATGTAGGTTGATGCCTAGTACACAGCATGCGGCAAATGCTTATAGTACAATGCCTAGCATTCTGAAATGTTTACATCTGAATGATGCATTCTTCCTATCTGATGCCCTTCGCGAGGAAAAAAACAATTTCTTAAATCGTATTTCGCTGTCCTCAGTTGCCATCATGACGCGTTCAAAATGTGGTGCTGATGATGAGGTTTTAATGAGAAAGATTGTAGAGGGTAAGATATATTCTGAAGGCAATACATCTGTTTAAAAATGAAACACGGAAAAGATGTAGAGGTGCTGATGAGGATGGAATGAGAAATATTATGGAAAATAAGACATATTGTGTAGGAAATAAGTCTGTCTGAAGACGAAACACGGAAAAGATGGGAGTGGTGCTGATGAGGATCGAATGAGAAAGATTTTAGAAAGCAAGCCATTTCTGAAGGCAATACGTCTGTCTGAAGATGAAACATGGAAAAGATGGGAGTGGTTCTGATGAGGATGGAATGAGAAAGATTTTAGAAAGTAAGACATTTCTAAAGGCAATACGTATGTCTGAAGATGATACAGGGTAAAGATATAGAGGTGATGATGAGGATGGAACTAGAAATATTATAGAAAGTAAGACATTTCTGAAGGCAATACGTCTGTCTGAAGATGAAACATGGAAAAGATGGGGTGGTGCTGATGACTATGTAATGAGGAAGATTAGAAGATAGAAAGGAAAGTAAGACATATTCTGAAGGCAATAAGTCTGTCTGTTGATGAAACATGGTAAAGTTGTGGGTGTGCTGATGATGATGGAATGTGAGATTAGATAGTATGTCATACATTTTGATAACAATATATGTGTCTGAAGATGAAACATGGAAAATATGTGGTGATGGTGATGAAGATGAAACGAAAAAAAAGTTTAGAGGAAGTGTGCATGGCAGATATTCTGAAGGCTCTAAATCATTCTGGAGGTTAAACATGGCAGGAAAAAGAGATGTAATATTGATGCTGAGGATGGAATGAGAAAGCTTGTAGAAAGTGTATACAAGACAGATATGAAGGCTGCTGTCTTTCTGATGACAAAAGGTGTCGAGAAAAGATGTTATGGTGCTGGTGGTGGTTGGTTGATTGATTGAGTTTCATGGTGCAAGTGCGTACCTGGTCGTGCTGCTCCAAACACAAGACAGACAAATGGAGTAATAGAGGTGAAATTAAAACTCTTATAGAAATTTTCCAGACAGATATTATGAAGGCAATAGTCTTTCTGAAGATGAAACAGAATAAAGTACTAGTTCTAGTGACATTGACGTGAGTTTCAAAAAATATCTTTATTGGCTGATTTTATGAGTTCTTTATAGATTATTAGGCTTCCAACATTATTTCTCTGTCGGTTGAGTATATCATTGCTAATTATTCAGTTATTCTAAATCATTGGGTTAAATAGGGGAAGGGCCATAAACTTCACTGAGCAAGTTGGATATACATACCACAACGAAACCCTTATACCTATCCTTACTAACTCGTGAAACTCAGCAAGATGAAAATCGTGTCTTAATGAATGGTTGAGAAGATTAAAATTTAAATTGAATTAGAACTGTTCAGAGCAATGATTTCTTGACAACCTATTTCGCCAATCTTGAATCTCAAAAGCATAGAGAATCACTTAAAAAAATATAATTTGTCATCCGCAAAACATGAATGATCAGAAGCAAACAAATTAAAAATGAAATTTTTAAAAAGGTTCTATGTGCTTTGGCGATTTAAGTGACAAGCTAGCAGTTTTCAAAAAAAGCACTGCTAAGAACAATTCTCATTCGATACAGCAGGAAATTCCTCCTCCACTCACGAATCGAAACGAATTTCACCTCGCTGCATTCCACGAGCTAATCCCGTCCTCTAGAGAATTCTAGTTTGATGGAGACACTTGGTATGAGAAATTGAAAAGACAGAAATAGTTAACTTTTGAACGTCACGACATTTTCGAGTAGAGTAATATTGCCTTTACCCAATCACACGTAATGACTAAATAACCACATCGGTTGGTAGAAAACTCCTAGGAAAAACTATTGTTAGAGGAGATCACAAGTGGTTAGAAGTCACGCAGGAGAGACGACAGGTTGCAGAATGTATATATGCAAGTCTTTCAGAGGCTTAACAGTTCTTCAACCTAAAAGGCTCGTGTATCATCTTTGCCAAGTTCACTGACGAATTTTTTATCTATCAGTCCACTCTATAAGTCTGTCTGCATGTGGCATTTGTGTTAAGGTATGTATACGCCATAAATCACGAAAATCTACCTGATTATCAATATTATTTTTTATTAATTCAAATTTTACCCAATTTCTTAGCTTTCAAACAATGCCAATATATTGCAAATATTCGAAATAGTTTTGTTTAGTTTCAAGGTTTTTCGTTAGGTACTGCCACCATGAAAGCCATGATTCCAAACTTTAAACTCGATTTCTAAAGAACTGTGTTTTTACAATAGGATGCTTTGTTCAAAACGTGATTACTCCACAACGAATTCCTCTATTGTAACTCTTTTTGCACCATTATGATCTATATAATACAGTGAATGTTTTGAACATCAGAGTACTTAGCCAGGAAACGGACTTTAATAGATTTTTAAAAGTAGAAATTCCTGATTTTTTTTTACGCTTTCTTGATTAAAAATTTTTAAAAATAAACTATTTCTTGTAACAATCTGATGTTGGTTCAAACCGTGAAGAGTAATATTAGGAATAATGTCCAACAGAAATAATCGTGATATATAATAATAATAATGATATATCATGTATTAAAAAAACATGGTAATTTTAGATAATAAATTATTTTTGCACAATCTTATTTTTCTCCCTGAAATGATTTTAAGAATAGACCAATTACCAATAGAAAAAAAATGATTTTTAAATCCAAAATTTAAAAAAATATTCTTCTAGTACACCCACCCCCTTAATGCATTACATTAGAAATAAAAAGTATAACCGCTGATTATCAATAACCTACACATTCAGACGTGTTTAGTTAATCGTTCAATAGTAATGTTTATTTCAATGATACTTTTACTTCAATGCTCGTGTTTAGCCGTTTACGTCTAAAGTACATTCATTTGGCGAAGCGTCTATACACTCATAAATCAGTATTCCAACAGTCATACATTAAACTCCACTCAGCCATATCCTCTAATCAAAGAACGAACTCAAAGTTTTATTAATGCAATCTATTGGTTCCGGTTTAGATGATATAATAAAATGAATTCACATGAAATTATAACAAGCATTAATTAAACCAGAAATAGTGTTTATAAAATTCCATTGATTTTAAAGAGCATAATGTTTTCCTAAGTACCCAAATGTAACATGCATGTATAAAATTTAAACTATTCCTCACCCTTCTTTCAAGCTAAGACTGAACCAACCTTTATTTTTTAAAACTATACGCATATATATTTTCAGTTAATTCCTAGACAACATTAAAGTTAAACATGTATACCGGGTTAATCTATTAACTTATATACTCGAATGGTTTACTTTGTGCAAGTTCAAACATCAAATTAAAATACGAAGTTACATTTTAAATTATAGAACACTCTAGAAGTAAACCCACAGATTCATACTCCTATTAAACTGCCTTGCTATTCTCAAACTCATTTCCAACATTAACTGCGCGCATATTTTTCTTTTCGTAACATACTCAAACCTGACATATTAAGTCCATTTACGAATTACATTAAATTATTTTACGTGTACATCGAATAATGAATGCCTACTTAGCACGTTTCCCTGAATTAAATCGAGGGGATGGAAATATTTCCACGAAAAACCACTTCTCCTCGGAAACGTTTCTAGACTACATTTCATAAAAGGATAAAATACTAAACGGAGAGAATCCAGCAATTGCATACATGCGTTTCTAAGCTCCCCGTCTCTGGCTTTATTTCCACGTCGTTTATCTTTACGTTGGGACAGTTTTAAATGTTGGATTCGTTTGTAAATACGATGAAGTAAATAAGAACTGAATATAATTCAGGGAATATTTTTTATTTTGGCTGCACTTAGGGAACTAGTGACTGAATAAATGTTTTAATACAGATTGTATTTCTTGGATTGAAACTATAAGGCCCTTAGAGTGCATCATTTGTAAAAGATTAGAATCTCTTCCATAGTTTTATCATAAAGTAATAGCATTAAACTTCACTCGCACACAACGATCATTTCCATTTTCCATCTGTGTACTATGTCTCGTATATTTTATATTTAGGGTAATATTTGTGGTTATTGTAAGTTTTCTACAAAAGTATATATTTAATGATATAAAAGGGAACTTAAAACTGAACTGGGCAAGTTTAATATTCCATTTTAATGTCGAGTTAACCCTTCTTTGCATAATGGTGTAAATTTCCATCATAACATTGAATGCCCAAAAATTATATAAAAGAACAAGTTCAATTTAAGTTGATCGTGTCTGGATACCTATTAATGTCCATTGCATAAAAAAAACATAGCTGTCAAAAATAAGCAAGTGTCACTATCAGTAAAACGAGCTTGAAGTTATCATTCCGCTGTTTGTTGTAATTGCAATTAACGTATGATTTCGTTTTTAATTTTATTTTATTATATTTGAGTTTCTATTGCTAAAAAAGTGAAAATGAGTGGAAGAAAGGTTTGTAACATGTGTTTCTGTTATTTTTAGAGCAATTTCTGAAAAAGTTTGCGTTTGATTTAAAAAATACCACATGATACCATCATATTGTTTTTTGCTAAATTTATGCTATAAATATATACTAAGAGTTTTTTAATAATTTTTCCTTTAATTTTGAACATGAATTATATCACCTTGATTTATTTCACCAATAAAGAAAAAATCATGCAAAGAAGGGTAAAAGCAATGTCCTTGTTCCGACGAGCCGTTCAAGATGGGAATATGTGATACAGAATTCATTTATGTTAGGTCATCCGGAAAGTTCTGCACGTTTTTTAAGATAAATACCAACGAAGCAGTACAAAAAAATAAGAAAATTCTGTTGAATCACTTAAGCCCTATTTTGCTCTATGACTTTTTTGCCATCTTTCAGGCAGCTGGAAAATTCATTAAACAGATCATTTGGCTTATTTGTAAAGAAGTCATCGATGTGCTGTTTGACAGTCTCCAAAGAATTGAACTCCAGGACGTTCAAAGAAATTTGAAGTGACCTGAAGAGGTGAAAATCTGAGGGGGCAAGGTCTTGTGAATATGGGTGGTGACACAAAACATCTCAGCCATACTCAACAAGTCTTTGCATGACATTCAGCAAAAAGTGAGGACGAGAATTGTCATGCTGGAAGACAACACCTCGACGATTGGTCAGTTCTGGCCTCTTTTAATACTGCCATTTGAGTACAGTATTTTTCCGAATTTATTGTCTGATTTTGTGGCAACAGATCATAATAAACAATTCCTTTGTAGTCCCATCTTCTAGAGAGCATTACTTTTTTGGGATGCAGTCCCCCTCTCGATGTTGCTTGGGGAGGTTCATTTGACTTTCCCTAAGATCTATTCCTTGAACATTCTTGTATAGTATCCACTTCTCATCTCCAATAATGAGCCGTTTAAAAAAAAGAAGAGTTTTATTTCGTTTCAGCAAAGAAACACATCGCGAAATTCGAGCAAGCAAATTCTGCTGACGAAAATGAACTTTCTGGTTCTCCAGTCTTAACACTGCACTGAAACAAAAATTATGCCACAACACATGCTATAATTACGCAATGTAAGCAGGAAAAAACAAATTTAAACATCTGCTTCAGTCAAGGTCACTTATCAGCGGTAGAAAAATAATAATAACAAATCTAGCTTCGATTTAAAAACGTGCAGAACTTTCCGGATTTTTGCTTTTAATACGGAAATACAGCAGCTCTAACAGCCAATAAGAAATAATTGGTTGTGGTTTTACAAAATCATTTAAAATCAGCAATATTTTACTGTTATTCCTTGACGAGATAACTCGTCATTAGCGAAATCGGTTAGATCTTGATGGACGAGATATCTCGTCGAAACCACTTAGAGGTTAATACAAGCACTCCAGTAGGAGGCTTAATATAAATTGCGCCTATTTACGTGGATTCTCAATTTTTCGACGATTTCGATATTCTCTGAAAACAGAAAATATTAAAGCTGTCAATTAAGTTTTTGTCTAATAACGAGATATCTCGTTATTTGACTAAAACTGACCAGATCTTGATAAACGAGGTATTGTCATTAAAAACTGACCAGATATTCATGAACGAGATAACTCGTCATTTAGCAGAAAACTAAAAAGATCGTGACGGAATAAATATATCTTCGAAACAATTTGGACGGCAAAGTTACGAGCGAGTTGTTAGTTACATAATACAGCATTATTGTTGCAAATATTTACGATAATCCACTCGCTGAAGTTTATAATGGTGCGAATTAAAAAGCACTCGAAGCTGAGTGCGAAAACATATGCACATTTATTTGCACCATTAATACCCGTTTTACAAATGGAAATTGTGTCGATGATTCTATCTATCCAAATGGTAGCATTTCACGAAAACTAAGTAATCAGCGACGCCGTAATGCATTATCAGCCAGCCCATTCCAGAGTAGCTGGGACAGGATCATTTGAGAGTTTGGAGTGAACTGCAGGAACGGAAAGACAAACCAAGTGGAGATTAACCTGGCGCCATTTTTGGCCTGTTCACATTTGACAGGACAGTCACTTGATATATGTATCGCGGCAATTCTTTTATGCATAAGGTGTTGGACAATTTCTGAACATCGAGGATCCTTTTATCTGTGTCAATTGATTTAAAATTTATTCCCTGTTTTTAGTGCATGCATTGATTTAACACGCCCAGATATATGACTAGAAGTTGTAAATTGTTTTTCGCTAAATCTTTAAAAATAATCTATGATTTTTGGTACAAATAGATTTTTAAACTGTGAAATTCTTCCTTGGAAGTCGATTCTTTAATGATCTCAATTTAATTCATTATCTACTGCACTGAAATGTTTTGTTTTACGTCTTATCTAAATCTATTTGTGTACCTTTTTTGTTACGCTTTGTTCTCTGCACAGTTGAATACTGTTTTTTCTGTAGAAATAATTAAATAAAATTACAATAAATTGTGAATGGCGGAATTTTTTGTAATAAAAAATATTGTACCTATTTCATGCGCAATTTATCATGAAATTAAGAAGTCAAACAATCGAAGCATGAAGCAAAACTGGTTAATGCTTCAAAAGATATTATTGCATGGAATGAAACCGATAAACCTTTTAAAAAACAATGGTTGACGCCAATCCATAAGTTTAAAAAGAAATCGATGCATCGAATGTGGTCCATTGCTATTTCATACATATCGATACGAAACATCGATGTTTAAAATGAATTCCACTTTTAAAAAATAATACTGATTAATTTGCCAAAATTATCGATACATCAAATCAAGCACACCAATTTTCAAATGCATTGATCAATAGATTAAAAAGCATAATTAAAAAAAAACAGCGATATGGGAACAATATCGTTCATCTTTAGAAAAAGATGGACGAATTAAACAAAATCTATTCTTTCTGCACCAAAACGACCCATAAATAAAATTCATCTTACAGAAATATAGATGCGTCGAATGAGAATTATCAGTTTCAAAAGAATCGATTGACCAAATACGATGCATCGATGTTTATAAAAACATCGATGCCTCCTGATGTCCTTACAACATTTTTGCACCTTGATGAATTGCGTGCAAAAAGCGAATTACATATTTGTGAGAAAATAATAGAAGATCGTCAATTTTATATGGATGGGAATACTGTACATAATGACCTTCTGCATAAACAATTCAATTGATTCAGTATTTACGCCGTTCTCGATGAATACAAAATCGTGTCTGTGGGTGAACAGCCAGTTTCGTATTATCCAACAATCAATTTTCGTGTCAAAGTGGAGGGGAGGAGCATTTGAATCAATATGTGCTTTAGTAATGATGAATGCTTTTCGAGGTGTGTTAGGAATGAAAAAGCTATGGGTTGGGTTGGGAAATACCCTAAGGACAAAGGTATTTGGACACTGCAGAAACTTGGAGGAGGATCCATGTTAGTGTGGGGTTGTTTTTCTGGCTAGGACTTGGCCATTGCCTTATGTACCTGGTACCATGAATGCTGAGGCGTACCTCGATGTACTGTATAATTCAGCCTTGCCTACACTACGGCAATACTACGGCGATGATGGTTGTTTCTTCCAACAGGATCGAGCTCCGTGTCATACTGCAAAACGTGTGATGGACTGGTTTCCTGAAAATGAAGCGAATTTGCTTGACTGGCCTGTTTAGAGCCCCGATCTCAATCCGATCGAACTCTTGTGGGACAAACTGGAGCAACGATTACGACACCGCCACGCAAGCCCATCTTCAGAACAATCTCTTCTCAGAGCCTTGCAAGAGGCATGACAACCTATTCCTGCCCAGACTCACACATAACTTGTGGAAAGTATGCTTCGACATGTTGCAGCTGTAATACAAGCAAAAGGAAGGTCTATTCGTTACAAATAGAATAATAAATCACTTTTCTGAAAAACGTGCTGTGTCCAAATACTTTTATCACCATATAGTGTAGTTTGACGTGCATACGTCCTTAAAATCAGAACAGTTCTGGGAGGCATGTATGAAATGCAGTGTTACAAAAAAACGTTCCAACCATTTTCATTTATAATTTTAGAACTAGAGGAAACACACAAGAGATAAATAGAGCGTCGGTATCGCGTGGACAAAGGATGTCCGTGCCTGCCATGACATGACCCATGGATTGAGTAGAAATTCTACGGTGCTGGGCGAACCTCGGGTCAGTATACCTTCGGATCGAGGAATGTTGGTTTATAATGCAAGAGCCACACATGGTCAAGCTGCGCAAGACCTAAGATGTATAAAATTTAAATACAATTCCCAAAACCGATGTCAGAGAAATTTTTGTAGTAAGGACTTCCCAAGATGTCGTTAAGGGTCTTATGAAGTGAGAACTTTGTAAATGGTATAATTCGAAAGCTATAGAACTACGCTGTAATTTGCATACTGAACGAGTCTCACCTATTCATATTTAAATCTGTATTTTCAGATGATGTGATCCTTTTTCTTTGGTCATTTTGTGCTTACACGTTTTGCCCTTCACTTGCCTTTTCTTTCTCCGCGTACTTAACTGTTTTATTTACACTACCCTTCAAAAATGCACCGGACGCCAGCGGATTTGCATAAAATCCGACTACTTGGGGGTTGTTTTTCGTGGTATGGCCTGGGACCTTTGCATATTGTTCCTAGTCAATTGAACGCCGACGCCTACATGAACATTTTGGACAATCAGGTTCTTCCTATGCTCTGTCAATTGTATGGAATGGACGAATGTTACTTCCAGATCGACAAAGTTTCATGTCACGTTGCAGCTTCTGCCAAGCAGTGGTATCGAGATATGGGTGTAAAACGTCTTCCCTGGTCTGCTCAGGGTCCCGACCTGAACCCCATATAAAATTTGTGGGACGAGTTAGAGCGACGTTTACGAACCAAGGAACCACGTCCTAAATCTACAGCTGAGCTGGCGACATTTTTCATTTTTACAGCAGGAATGGACACAAATACCCATAGCTGTGTATCAAAACCTTGTTGAAAGTATGCCCAGAAGGGTTTCTAGTGCAATTGCAGCACTTGGAAGACCATCCCCCTATTAAAGCATGTATTATTTCCCTTATAACATCACATCTTGCAGTCCGGTCCATTATTGTAGGGTAGTGTATAGTGTGGATTAATCGTGTCTTCCTTATTCCGAATCTTCTTCAGAATGCGGAATACACAGCTGAAACAGTGAAGAGTGTCACAGTGAACAGGTGAAACAGTGTCTGCCAACGGTATCCAATCCAATAAACAGACATCGAATGCTGAATTCAAATCCGGATCTTCCAAACTATAGACCCACAATCATTATACAAACATTCATCTGATCCATCTTCTCCCACAGACATCACATTTAAACAACAAGCGCAAGAAACACCGCCATAAAAACAAAAGACAATCTATAGGGGGAGGATTGATTAAAGAAAATAGTTCGCAAAAACCGCACCGGGATTTTTTTGCCCTAGGCTTTTTCAGATCTCGCAGACCCAGATTATGAGCCCTGTAGGTTTTTCTGCGCGCTTTACCTCTTCGAAGCAAAGGGGAGATAAAGCGGTAGATGCAGTCACGACCGCCCGAGCGTTAAATTGTTTAATTACGCAAGAAGCTGAACAACTCAACTCGCCGCCGCTAACGACTTGTCGATTATTCACCCCCTCCCCGTCCGCGAGGAGTTTGTCCCTTCAACCCGGGCAAAAATTGCTCACTTTGCGTTGGGAGAGTTGTTTGGGGGGAGACTTCTGTCGTACATCTCAAGGATTTAAAAGTGGCACAAAGATGACTGTTTCTCGTTTCAGGATTGTTTGGATGGCGCTTGGAGAGTTTTCTTGATTCAAACATTCATTAGCGCTGATGGAAAGGGATAGCAAATGTTGATGTGCAAATTAGTGTGATCGTACCTTCACACGCTGTTAGGATTGTCTATTAAAAAAAAACTCTGTTCGTTGAAATGCGCTCTGTTCTTAACTTTGCGAGATCCATGAGATTTCCAAGTTGTGTAGTATTGCTTTTACTTGTACTTATTTCGTAGGCATAGCAGAAGTCCTATTGAATGCCGACTAAGCAAAACGCATACCATCTCGGAAACCCCAACACCACGACGAGCTTGTATAATCAACTTACTGACTTGCGGAATCCGGGGGTTCTCCACACACAAATTCATCTGGTCGAAACAGACCATCACCAACCATCTCGTTTTCAGTCATAAATCTCTAGTGGCTGTGTTCCCGAAACCAGGCGAAGGGCATAACTGTGTGTCGATTGCTCCAACAGCCCATATTTGAAGGAACATTGCAGTCCTCACGTGTATGCTTGTTGAGGACCCAGAATCGAATTCCGAATTGGATGTTGGGGTTTTATGGCGCAGGGTTCAAAAGGGGACAAGCTGCGCCATACACAAGACATAGCACCATACACAAGACATAGCGCCATACCAATAAAAACACAAAACATTTAAATATCAAGTCCAAAACAAAGGTAAAAGCTGCATTGAATTCCAATGTTATTTGAGGTAGTGTTGTACGCCTGTCGCGTAAATCGATTCGTGCCAGTAGACACTGGACAGGTTCACTCAGTTTTTTTACGGTTACACTGCTCTTTAATGTTACAGGTTTTGCTAGTATTCTTAAAGTCACGAAAGGGAAGGTGGAAATCCGAGCTTCTTCCCTATCTCCAAAATGCTACCACTCCAGCTATTAAACCACGTTGAAATTCGCTTTTATTTTCCAAGTATATATCATTTATATTGTAGTATATATCGGAAATATATCGCTTATCCTCCAAACATGGCGAAAGTTTTCTGCAACGACAGATATATCGGCCATCAAGATCTGATTAATTTTGACAATGACAAGATATTCCGTCCATCAAGATTTGATCAATTTTGCAAATGAAGAGGTGATTGCCCAGACCAGGAAGGTTAAATCGTGATAACCTTCCATTCTCCCAGCAGAAACAGCTCTAGATGCTCCCACTTCTGTCCATCGTCTTATATGTATATACAGACAGAGGAAACTAATCACATACATATGTGGCGTTTCTATGTATTTTGCAGTTTCGTCTGTGCCAGCATGCAACCCATATGAAATGCGATGCATGTGATTAACTCTGCCCATACATTTCTCTTAATTGCATACACTCTTGGCTTGAGACTGGACTTTGAGACGAACCAACAGTTGAAAGATGAACTGCCAGTTTGAGAATAAAATCGTAAGCACTGCATCTAGAATATCACGTACTAACTTTGCTGAAGATAAGACTTATCAATCTGTGCCAAAAACGAACTAGGACGCAAACACATTGCAGTTAAGGTTCAAAGTAGTTCACATTTATTGCTAAACCACAAGATTTTTATCCATAAAAATAACAATCTTCTCTAGTGAACTAGTAACTGTGACATTACTTAACTTGTCAAACGATAATTCATGAGTAAAACTTTATAATTTTATGCAACGAAACGAGATTTCCCTTTGTGTGATACTTTATGTATAAATATATGTTATAAATCTAGCCTTAACCATTTCATGTGCCTTATATAATACCTACTTATACCTTATTAGACTTAATGCACATAGAATTTTATGCGTCTTGACTTAGCCATTTTATATACCTTATGAAACTGTTTATATATAATGTAGTAGTCTTAATCTATGCAGAATATTTAAATAACTATTACTCATTCTTTTATGTGACCTCCTTTCAAGGAGATAGTACACCAAACTTCACACAGACGTTGAAACGGTCAACAAGTACTTAAGTAGTGCGAGGTAGTATGTACGATATATTTCCGACAAAACAACAAAGTATTGCAAAGAATATTTTCAACGAAATACATTCGGGAAATGAATTTTCATTGAAGCTAAACGTAGGTGGCAGTTTTTCTTATGCGGTGCATTTTTCCGGTACGCATTCCGAAAGTGAAGTCAACTAGCTTATATTTTAAATTAATTTTTTAATTTTTTGCAGCACGTCAACAATGAAAAATTCCGAATTCATATGCAAACGTTGATTGGCCAATATCAATTTGATTAAACGGACTCCAAAATACATTTTAAGGTATCCCCGAAATGTTTGATACGAACATTTGGGCAGTGGAAGTAAAATCATCAATTTCCGCCTTGTTTGATTGCACAATGACTATCCTATGTACGGTATCTATATATATAATTCTCTTACGTGGCACGCAAAAAAGACGTTATTTGTAATCGCATTTTGGCAACACTGTACGATTGTTTGTTTATCGCGAAATCTCGCGCATCGATTGAATTTATAGCGTTATCGGATGAAATTTTACTGAAAAAAAAAAAGGAAATTTTAATGAGCTGTTGCAGTTAGTTTATAATAGAAATCAAGGAAAGCAGAGGATCTTTTCAGGGCCCTTTAAAAAACGGTCCTTTTCAAGGCCAACAATTATAGTTCAACAAGACGCTTGCACTACAACTTTCGGCAACAAACTCAATGAAAAAGTGTGGGTCGTTTGAGTGCTGGGAAAATGTACACACAAACAACATGCTGGGTATTCAATTTCCAAAGCAACGCTCACATTTAGAGTCAAAATGTGCACAAAGTTTTCATTTAAATTCTGATTTTAGTGATATTGTATATATTTTTTTGTAATACAGCAAATTTAGATTTGAAAAACATTTTTTGGTAACAAATTTTGTAAACAATCCCTTCTGCTAGAACACATGTCTTCATTGAGGCGAGCGAAGCGAGTATAGGTTCGCGCAGCGAACCAATGAGGATTGCGAAGGAATCCTCCGGGGGTTGGCGAGCGTTAGCGAGCAGGGGGCAGGCCCCCTAGTTTAACAAACAATACGAGCATCAGCTGCTGTTTTTATACCACGTATTATATAGCACACTTTATACACATGTATCATGCCTTTTGTTTGAATAAGTACCTCAAAGCCTGCTTTTGCTTCCAGTACCCAAAATTTGTCTCACCTGCAGTACATTTACCATAAAAAAAAAACACAGAAATGTCTCAGTGCACACATCTGGCTCAAACAAACTTCCTCGAAAGTAATTAAAAATTTCAAAAGCACTGAAGGGTGATAAGGAATAAACAGGTGGAAAAGAGTTCACTAACTTTCTCCCGATTTTTTAAAAGTCCCGTGGAACGAACTAGATTAGGAGGCGTGGGCGTTTTAATTGGCCAGATCACAAAATCCCAACTCTTAATTCAAATTCGTTTTCCAGAGAAAAATGGTTCCCGAATTCCGCCACGGTACGCGTCAACCACACGGTGACTAATTCCCAGAAGGTCAAGGCGGGGAATTCGCAGAGCAATCCTGTCTCCCGTTTTCCCCTTGGATGGAAGGTAGCGTTGGAATGTCAGGAGACCAGGGGTAATGCAGCGTATCAGTCAGAATGGATAGAGAGAACGCATACGGAGATTTCGGAAGCTGAGCAACTGTTCGGTGTGCTTATGATGTAATACCATGGGCCAGCCGTGAAGGATTGCCCAAGTACACACGACGTTAACTTGTGTTGTTCGACCTCCCAATTCAATCCATCTCTGCAGGGCCACCGAATTAAAGAGAAAATATTAATTGAATTTTTGGCATGAAGTGAATTGAGTTGTTGACGGTAGAAGACATTTTAAGGTGTACACTAGACTATTATTTTTTTAATTTTGAATTTAAACATCCAGTTGGTTTACCACATATAATTGGTGTATTCTTAAAATCTTTTCAGGGAGAAAAAATAAGATTGTGCAAATGATTAATTATCTAATTGAGATATAATTAGCAAATTAGCATGTTTTTTTAAATGTGATATCTAAAATTCTAGTTTGTTCAGAAAGACGATTCCTATTGGAAATTATTCCCAATATTATTCTACATGTTTTGAACTCCCGTTAAGTTGCTAGAAGATATAGTTTAGTTTTTTTTTAATCAAGAAAGCGTACAAAAATCAACATTTTTCAGGAATTTCAACATTTAAAAATCCATTTTTTGACTAAATACTCTGATTAAGATTCAAAAAATCCGCCGTATTATATAAATCATAATGATACAAAAATAATTTCAATAGGCGTGTTCATTGTGGAGTAATCACGTTTCAAACAAAGCATCCTATTGCAAAAACGCAGTTCTTCAGAAATTGCATTTAAGACGAGGTATCTCGTCATTAGCAAACCTGAAACTTGGTGGACGAGATATCTCGTCCTTGAATAATAGACGAATAGATCTTGATGGAAGATGTCTCGTTCACCAAGATCTCGTCGTTTCTCGTTAGAAAAAAATCTAATCAATTCATAACGTCATAAAAAAAATGGACAGTAACTTGATGACGAGGTATCTTGTCTTTAGTAAAACTGACACGATTTGGTGGACGATATATCTCGTCTATCAATATCTGACGACTAGATCTTGACTAGACATTGTCCATCAAGAACTCGTCGTATCTCGTTAGAAGAAAACTATTCAAGTCGACGTCATAAAAAATGGACAGTACCTTGATGACGAGGTATAACGTCAATAGCAAAACCGACCCGGTATGGAGGACGATATATCTCATCCAACAATATCCGACGAATAGATCTTGATGGACGATGTCTCGTTCATCAAGATCTCGTCGTCTCTCGGAAGAAGAAATCTAACCAAGACTAGACCTCGTCATGAAAAAAATAGACAGTATCTTGATGACGAGATACCTCTTTATTAGCAAAATTGGTCAGTTCTTGATGGACGAGGTAACTCGTCAAAACTTGTCGGTGGGTTAATGGTAAATTTATACAAGCACGAGTGCAAACATGAAAATATTTGAGAGTAATATAAAAATATAAATTTAATACTAATTACGTGACTTAGGAAATGGTTAAGTATGAATTTTAAAGATTTGGGTTTACTTACATTAACTCTCCGTACCATGTTACCTAATTACATTCCCAACTTCCTGCGTAGCAAAGAGTGATCATTGACTGCGTTAAAACGATCCCTCAACAGAGCATTTTCAGAATTCGTGACGTATGCTATACCCTCTCACGCAATCCGTTTAACATTGCAAATTCCTAATGCTATTAAATATTTAGTGTTCTATATAATAGGCGGATATCAAATTTACTTAACGGTGAATTCACAGTTCTTTCTCGGCTGTTCAAGGGTATTGCGAAATCGTGGATTAAAAATAAAAGCAATGTCACACAACCAAGTGTGATCGATATCGGCTAAACTTTTCTTTTTGCGCTGAACAAATTTTTTTCCGTACAAATGGTGGTTATTTGGCTTTACTTATTTTTGTCGTTTTGCGTCGAGAATGTTTGCGGAGCGTAACGGATTGAACGGATTTGGAAAACTAAAACTGCTTTCTAACTTTTTTAATGCCCGAAATGTGAACTCTTCGGTCGCCTGTACTATAAGTGATGAAGTCATGGCTATTTTTGAAAGAGCACCTAGTGGTTTCAGTCATTGCTACTAAACGGGGATCAACAACAATGCATTTACAAACCAGGATTCGAATCTGGGACTTAATAAGAGGTAATGAGACTTAATAAGCGTTGAGAATTTCCAATGCACTCTTTTTGGTAACTCAAATAGATATTTTTAAACTAATTCTTTCTCCGTGGTTGATACATTTTTAATCATTTCAATTAACTAAGTAATTTTATGAGTGAGATATTTTTAAATTTCATCTTTCTAATTGGTACATGTGTATGAGTTTTTCGATGCATTTTTTGGATTATAACTCTTTGTTCTTTAATTGGATATTTTTCTGTCGCGAAACTGCTATTAAATATTGCCCATAGAGATGCAGACAATCATTTTTATGAAATAAACATTGCATACCACAAATGGAAAATAAGCTAAGGAACAAAGGAGGCTTAATAAGCGTTATGACCGCTATACCAGTTTTTTGTTAATTACAGACATCGACTTTATCATAAAATAGAGGGAGCATGTGGATGTTTTTCTCCCAATCGCTCGGTATGAAGGTCTCTGGATGAAGGCCAAGTGGTATGGGAAGAAAGAATAGACTCATAATCGCAAAATCTCAATATAGTAAGTTAGGTTGGCACACTAATTGACTTAGACCGATTGGCTATCGAAGCAAACTAGTGATTTGAAATACGCTGGATGATCCATTGACCAATCAACAATTTGATCAGTTTTGGTTTTATGCTCTTTCCCACAACCATGTGATATATCTACCGAGCCAAACGACTGGACGAAATAGCATGAAGATGAGCGCAGATACTACATCTATCTCATTAGAAGGTCAATGAATTAACGAGAGCGAACTGTAGTTTACGCTTCGGTAGCCAATCAGCTCAAGTTTATTCCCCAGCCCACGTGACTTGTACTTCTGACATTAATTTATGAAATCGAGTCTTCTTTCTGAACAAACTGGTTGATTTCCTGAATTTCATGACGATAGGGCCAAACTACGCCAAACAGGAGACAAACGGCGTAAGAGAATAGACATACACAGGGAAAGTTATAGAAACAAAAGAGAAAAACACACGGTAAATTTTAAGAATCAATCATGCATCGCCTTGAACTCTAAGTGAGAAAACGGAACTATGATTGCAATTTTGGAATTCTTTAAAATCTAAGAGTTCTTTTGAAAAGATTCTGTGCTTCAATAGCCAATAAGTTCGTTTATTCCCAAGGCCACGTGACTTGTACTTCTGAGATAATTTAAGACAGCGACTCCACCCATATGCTCCGTCTATTTCACAAGAAGGTCGATGCTTTTTGAAGGTTCATATCACAGAGCTGCAAAAAGTTTTTTTCCGTAAAGTCCTAAACTTCTGAACAAACAACTTCTGATTGCCTCAGTTTTAGGACGAAAGTGACGCCAAACAGGATACAACGTCAAAGAATGGACATACACAGGGAAAGTTATTGACACAGAATAGAAAAATATACCGTAGGTAAATTTTAAGAAACATAACCGTGTCGCCTTGAATTCTAAAGTGAACAAACGGGACTAAAGATTTCAAATTTGGAATCCTTTAAAATCTTGATTAGAGTACTTTTGAACAGGTATTATGGTAACGACTTAGTTCTGGAAGTAATAAGCAAAGTGCAGTTTGAAAAACTGAGACACTCTCGCCAAGGGATAAATATAGATTCAAACAGTTCCAGACTATACATAAGATACACGTTTTGAAGTAATAGTTCTTGGAAAGAGGATATTTTGGAAAATGCTCATGACGAAACTCATTTTTCTCTACTCACTTGCTGAGAGACTTGAATTGTGAGAACGTACGCAAAACAATTTTTGGATAACAGATGAAGACCGACGTTCGAATGTATGCATGGTTGCTTTGACAAAAAATGGTATAGATAGGTCGGAAAGGAATAGTTTGCTATTTGTGTTATGCAATGTTTGTTTCATAAATCTGATTGTATACCTGTGTATAGACATTATTTAATTGCTGTTTCGCGACAGAAAAGTATCTAATCAAAGAACAAAAAGTTATGATACAAAAAATGCATCGAAAAATACACACATACACCAATTAGAGAGATGAAATTAAAAGATATTTCACTCCACAGATTAATTACTGAATCGAAATGCTAAAATATATCAACCACGGAGAAAGAATTAGTTTAAAAATATCTACTTGAGTTACCAAAAAGAGTGCATTGGAAATTCTCAACATTAAAGAGTATTTCCTATCTTCCTATTTACCATTATTGGAGATAGGTTGAACAGTTAATATATGTGCATACTTTTACCAAGAATGAATTTTATGCAATACTAGCCACTGCGTGGTCAGGGCGTTGCCCATGACATTTTTTTTCTTGGTGTCAGGTGTGACCACTGCTCGCTAACGCTTGCCAACCCCGGTGATTGCAACGCATTCCCATTTGGTTTGCTTTGCAAATCAACACCACAGGCTACGCCGTGTTGCCAATAAATTAATTAAGGATATTTTATTCTAAAATTTTAAAATCGGGCTAGACACATTAAATCTTACTGATACTGAAAACATAAAAAAGATAAAATACTAATTTTAAGAATGAGTTTCGCAGATTTTAAATCCGTTGAAATTTTTACTAACTTTATCGATTGGGAAGATAGAAAACCTCAAATAGTCTTTGCCCGTGACAAAGTTGAAATCGCTAGCAAGAAGGGCATATTTTAATCATCAACATAAGTCTAAACACGCAATAGTTTAAAAACTTGGCATGGTTCCCAAGGCTTTAGGACAAAAAACGTTTGTGACGTCAGCGGTCGAAAATCGTAAAATCTGCCTGCTTCTTCTTTCGAGGTACGGGTGATGTCACATTCCGGAGA
Organism: Metellina segmentata; assembly: GCA_947359465.1. Taxonomy (NCBI): domain Eukaryota; kingdom Metazoa; phylum Arthropoda; class Arachnida; order Araneae; family Tetragnathidae; genus Metellina; species Metellina segmentata. The sequence continues at coordinate 112,136,026 of OX375874.1, forward strand.
AAAGGAAAAATGGTGAAAAAAATAAAAAGTTAAATTTAAAACGTTCTAGATTAAATTTTAAAATTCGGGCGCTATACAAAAATCACAAAAAATGCGGATTACTTGCGTGCCAAATTTTATTATTGTAAGTGCCATAGATTCGTCAGGATAATGCGTACAGACCACATACACTTACTTTAAAAATAGTACAGATCATTCTGTTGATTCAGCTCAATGTTTACATCAAATAATAGGAAGTTATAAAAAAACAGCTCTCTTTTGATAAACACATTGACACATCTCTTGCATTATGTCTTGTAAATTGAACATTTTTCATATAATCTATGACATTTCCATTCAAATAATTATTGTTTATTTCATTAAAAACTATTTGATGGAATTAATTTACTTTGAAAACATTCAGTGCATAGTGTATATCAGGGCTCGAAATACCCGGGTGCACAGGTGCACTGTGCACATGAAAATTAAATTGTGCACCTAAATTTTTCTCGCTAGGTGCATGCCATGCACCTAAATTAAAAACTTAGGTGCACCTTGTGCACCTGAATTAAAAAATCTATTTCGAGGCCTGGTGTATATTCAATCAGTGAAAATTAATTTATTAAAAGAAACTTATGAAGCATGTAATAATTTTAACTCAAACTTTCTGAATATTCTTACTTAGGAAAAAATATTTTTTGATTGTTCTTGTTGCAAATATTTGTCAAGTTTTCTTTTTGTTCTTAATAATCTATTTAGTAAGTAAATGTTTATTTTAATCAGTTGCGTTAAAATATTTGTCAAACAGATTTTCTACATGCGCTAAAAGTTACTATCAAAGAATAATATTTATACAAGCTTCACATTTTTTTTTAAAGCACTCAGTTTCATTTCAATTTGAAACAGAATTCCAGTGTTTGAAAACTCATGTTTGATTTTGAAGGATTTTGCACACATATATTTCTTTGGCAATAGAAGAGTGTTGAAAGTTAATGAAATATTAATGCCTAAATAAGAATTAATAGGTTACAATAATAATTATTAGCTCGTACATTTGAAGTTTACGCTGAAGCAGCTGGTTTTCCTTCTATTGTTTCAGAATTTGCAATAAGTTACACAATGATAGTTTACAATGAAATTGCGAAAATGACACTGAGTAAACAGAATATCGTAAACTAAAATATAGCATTAACAATATTTGTAAAAGTTACACAAAAACATTATAATTTTTTCCAAAAAAATAAACATTGTCAAAAATAACTCTTCCTATGACATAGAAAAAAAAAAGAATCAAAATATATCTAAGTACAAAAAAAATTTCCAAAAACTTCTGTTGTTAGCTTTAACACAGAAATATAAGTCCACTAGATCTGAAAACTGAATTTGATCGCTGTTATTGATACATATTTAATGCACAAGTGTTCTCTTAAAGTGGAATACTTTTTACAATGCACCAGGAAATGTTCGAATGTCTCCCACATTACAAGTAGAACAAAATCTAGATCCAGAAAGCCTTTATCAATTTATTCAATTCATCGCCAGAATTTTTGTTTGCATCTATGAAAATGTTCCATTTCCTGTTAGAGGACCATGTTAAATTAGTATTCTTCTCGATTAGACTAATGAATTTTGATTAATCTCGTTTGTGTATTTAGTTTTATTGTTGAGGAAAGGAATCAAATATCTATGTGAGTGTCATAACTTAGTGTATTGTCGTCAGATATCACTATGAAATCTCTTTACATTACATACAAATGAAATCTCTTTGCCATAAGACTTGCTTTTCGGATAGCTTTATGAATTTTAAATGCGTCAGCGTTATTACAAACATTTCCATTAAAGTTAAATCTAAGCAGATTTATTGTTCGTAATAAAGGTGTACGAATTCAGTTAAATAAAATCATAAATTTCTTTTATGAAGAGCTTACAAAACCAATATTTTCTTTCTTTTATTTGTGAAACCTCTATTTTACTTTTATCTGCTTTCTATTATCACATAAACATGTAATAAAAGATGTATGAATTTAGTTCAATAAAATGCCGACCAACCGGTATAGTGGTTAAGGTGTTAGCCTCTAGATCGGAAGGTCCCCGGTTCGAATCCGGGTTCGGGCATGGATGTTTGTAAGCGTATACCAGCTCAGGTGTTGCTTCGTTATCTGAACATGGTTCAAAATTACGAAGTATAAATTGTTAGGGGCAATGATGGTCCTCCCTCTGGGTGCGCCTTCACAAGTGGCCATCACTTCCGGCCTTGTAGTGGCCAATGACTTAGGTCAAATGTGCCCGCCATTGGGAAAAAAAGTTCCATAAAATCATAAATGGCTTTATGAAAATCTTCTTACATAACCAATATTTTCGTTCCACATATTTGTGGAATATCCAATCACTATTATCTGCTTTCAATCACCACATAGCAAAATATATTAAGTTAAATGCATGGAATATGACTATGATAAAAAATAGTTTGTAACATTGAAATTTATACTTTTAAATGAACAATATCGTCTTATAAAGTATGTATAAATCAGAATTATCTTTTACATAAATACATCGTTTGGTAAAATGTATTTCTGTTATTTTAGTCACAACAGATTCGTCGAATATTTATCAGCAAATCTTTCAGAAACGCACGCGCCTAATACCATTTAAAATTAAATGTCATCTGATTTCCCAACATTACGAGCAATTGGGTTTAATAAACGCATGATTTAATTCTCCATTTACATTGTAAAATTTTTCGAACCTGGCTGTAATGGCATTTCGTTTAAAACCTAAATGCAACTTTGTAATAACCCAAGCCATTACATAACAGCGGAGGCCTATTATCAGCACCAAAGAGCATGTCAACAAACCCTAGCTTATTGAAACCTTCCTGCGAACGAAAACCGCGTTATCTAACGAAACAGCGACCTCCTAAACAAACAAAGGACGGTTTCGAGCGAATCTATTTCATTAGGTACAATGTTTATTTAATGCTCAATTTGTGTTGGGGGAAGCAGCCGTAAATCTCATAAAGATCTCAATTTATCAAACGCCGAATTGCAAATGAGTTCGAATTCATATGTTAAGATTAATTATGGAGTTAATACAGACGGATAGGCTAGACATGCATACTCATTTTAATTAGCTCCTCCAGAAAGTTAAAATTCTTTTAACAAGCGGGAGGGGAAAAAATGCCTCGGATGAAAAACCGGAGTCTCCTTTTCTCTCGCAAAAGCACTCCCTCGAAATCAGTTTTAACTGAATTCTTTTTCGTGGCGGGTGGGATTCCAGTCTGCCTGCCACCCCCTCTACATCGGTCGTACCCCCCTTCACCTTCCGACTTCCTCCCCCCGGCACGGCGGAGAATTCTTCGTCGTCATGGCAACACCAGCGTCACTAATAGTCTGTCATGAAAAGAGCGAAAATTTTTATAGGGCGGTTTAGTTGGCTGATGAAAAATACACCGGAGCTTTTATTAGAGGCATAAATTACGATGAGAGAGAGAGAGCGTTACACAGAATCCACTGATCCGAAAGTTAAGGAGTTTATACTCGCGTGTGTGCAAATAAAAATGAAACAATAAAGCACTAAACTTCCCCGCAAAAAACACACAAGAGATTAGCGTTTTTCAGTCTTTTTAACTCATTTTTGTCGCAACGCGCTGCTTTTTTTTGTCGCTCCACGTCTTTCTTTCTCAGATAAGAGGGACAGGTAATGCTTGTTGAAATGAAATTAACAGGCATGATTGGAGTAAAAAAAAAGCAATGATTAAAAAAACCTTCACTGACAGTTATTGTAATTTATTAGTTCATAAATGAGCATAAATGCAAGTTTTAATGGGATTCCTGTAAGCCTCCGACAGAGAAAATAAAAGATTCTCTCCTGATTGTTACATTTCCCCTCGGTGAAACACGGGAAAAGCAATAAAAGTCTTAAAGCGTTCAAGAAGTTGCGGCATTAAATTCCTTTTTGTCTTTTAAGCTGTTAATAATCGGCCTATTTGTAAAAGTCGAAAATGGCCATAAGTGGTTCATGGAGTGAATACAAAATAATTCCTTTCGTTCACCGAATAAACTTCATCTTTTTTAGATCGTAGCTCGTTGTTTTGCATTAGCCAAGACATATCCTTGTGTAATATCTACAACGGTAGTCAAACCTATATTAATAAAAACGGAATGTTTGTTATACATCGAATGTTATTGCCCTATTTGAACTTATTTATCCGTTTTGGGTCAGTAATTCAAACTTGAGGGTTTCCACGTTTGGTGACTGTATGTGTGTCATCACTGCTTCCGAACAGCTAGGTGTATTTTCATTGCATTTCGGATACAGAGAGTATATATGTTTAGTGACTGAACTTCGTTGAATCAGGCCGTTCCCGTTGAAAATCTGTTTTGCATTTGCGTCATGCAAGTGTGTCACTAAATTTATTTCATGTTTTTTATAAAACGATTTTGATGATTTTTCCACTCATGCCTCGTTTACATGAGGCGCGTAAAACGCGCGTTTGGTGAAGTTATCAGGGTCCCCGCTCTTCAAGGTCGCAAAGATAGAAACTTGAAATAGAGGAATAAAAAAACATAGTTTAATGGCGGGACCTAACTAATCTCGCAATAGGCGCGTTGAAACGCATCATGTGAACGAGGCTTTAGTGAATATTATTTTTTGGGGGAGGGGGGGGGAATTTCCTTTATTTACATTGTAAGCATTTTCACGTCAAGACAGCTGGATTTCCGATTCTTAAGTTGGTCGTTTTGAAATTCGTTACTGTATTTATAACCAGTTTTGCTAAAAAAGAAATTGCTTTATGCGCAATTTTAAATTTTAATGCTTTACTTATTTAAAACTCATATTTAATTTGGAAATATAAATGATTTGTGAATACTCAGGGTTGAGGATATTAAGAGAAAAAACTCTTGTTCTTTTATCTCGTGCACTGAAAATTCTGCGGTGGTAGGAAAGGTTTGACTTATCGGTCTGGTCGATTATTTTTTACTGTAGGAAGGTTGGTTGTTTTCGGGTTGCTCGCTAACTGACCGTGATTAAAAATTACGCGATGTTGTCCTCTAATGCCTTGGGATTGATCTCGGACCGTCACCAATAACCCGTTGTGTTACTCCAACGACGTTATTTAAAATACCTACCAACCTGTCCACACACACATTAAAAACATAGAAGACTAAATTCAATAACTGTACACCCGTAAAAAAACGCCTCACCCGATTGCAATTGCACAATTTACATCTCTGAACATAACAGAAGGTAGTAATCGATAGGGATTAATGTTTTCTACAGATATCAATACTTCAAATTTGTCTAAGGGGCTGTCTTCATATTAAATTGGATGACTGCTCCGATGGTTTCAATACGAATCCCAATCTTTTATCACAAATTCGGATTTTACACACAACTTCAGGCGGAAAAAAAAACGTTTATCAATTTTATTGGATTTTTCACCGATTTCTAAGTGTTTGAAAATTAGATCTAATGTTTAATTGGTAATGGTAATTTTAGTTAACGTCCCACTAGAGCAACACAAGGGGCTATTGACGACGGTCAGGGATGAGTCCCTTAAGGGAAAGATCCGAGGACAAAACCTCGTAATTTTGAACCACGGTCAGATGACGAAGCAACACCTAAGCTGGCACCCCACTATCCAAACTACCACACCAACCCAACGTGAAGATTTTCGGCCACGACAGATTTAAGGTGCACCAGCCGCCTCTACACCATATGCTTACAAACATCCATTGTTCGGATTTGAACCAGGAACCTTCCGATCTAGAGGCTTACACCTTAACCACTATACCGGTTGGTCGGCTAATGTTTGATTGGTGTTTCACGTCTTTTGTTGTATTTGAAACAAACATTAATTTTTCTTGGAAATTGTGTTTTCCTCCTTTGCTACCCAAACACAATCTATAAACATTTTAATTACCAAACTAAATTTACAAATTTTTATCAATTATGAAATTAATATTCATAAAAATTATGAATCGAAACATGGGCAAATTTTTTACACCATGATTCAACTGTTATTGAAACATCGAAATTCCAAATTCCAGCTCATTACGTGTATAATTAGTAGCGCAGTGAGACTATTTGAAAATTTCGATGATTATTATCGTTATTGGGGATTGCTCACAAAGTGAACACAGAAATTTCTGCCAACAGAACCTGGGATTCAGTCAGAATGGGTTCTGACTTTGTCACCATCTTAATAGACTCCATACCAAGGCGCCTGCAACAAGTCATTGACTGCGACGGCCACTACACGTCTTTATTAATATTTATAATGTGATTAAATTTCGAACGTTTATACGCTTACCCAATAGCTTTTTTTTCACGGTCAATTTTTTACGTTTTACACTATTTTTTCATCAAACCCGCCTGAAATTTTGTGTTGAATCCAAATTCGCGACTAAAGATGGGAGGTTGGTATTGAAATTATTGGAGGAAGCACCTTAGACAAATTTTAATTATTGATATTTGTAGAAAACATTAATCCCTATCGATTTCTACCTTCCATTTTGTTTTGTAATGTAAATTGTACAATTTCGATCAGGTGAGTCGTTTTTTTTTATGGCTGTACATCTAACGGATGAGTTTATAATTCCCTAGAATTGATTTGGCCTCCTTCATGTTGTCTTATTAATAACGAGGACAACATCACATAATTTAGAACCACGGTCAGCTGAGGAGGCCACCTCACTCGACAAACTCCCACACCAGGCCAACTTGAGGAAATTTGAGACCACGACAGATTTAGCGTGCACCAGTCGCCTTTGTACACGGCGGTATTGGTTTGAATTCGAACTCAGACTCACAGTCGGAAACAGTCCTTAAAGAATTTGCTTTCGTTATTTTGTTGCAGGGCATTTGAATCTTGAAGCAAGTGTTACCGAATATAGGATTTTATTCAAGCAGAATCCGGCGATTGTCGTTTAGAGAGGATACGAAGAAATAGAAGTAAAAAATAGGAGCCTGATCTTTCAGTGACGTAACACAATATTTCACCAACAACCCATTGTTATACAAGTGAACTTGGGGATCTCAAAGAAAACGATCGATGAGCAGTGATAAAATTTTTATAGCTTTCTTTCGAGCAGTTGGATGAATGGAGATAAATTACTGGTACACACAAACCGAAAAAAAAATCTTCTAATACCCAACAAAATTTTTCTCAAGAAGTGTTTTTAATTGCTTTCTCAAATTCTTACTCTATCATTCACAATGTTTCGACTATTTTGTTAGATTAATGAAATATTACAAATATACCAGCTGAATTAAAATTGATACTAACCTTATAAAGACGATATTTTTGTGTATATGGATCTCTTAAATTCGGACAAACGGGAAATGTAACTAGGCATTCAGTTTAAAACTCTAAATAAGTGTAAACTAACTTCAATTTTGCAGCACAGTAGGTGCATATTTAGTGCTAGGATAATTGTAATCTACTCAGATTTCACAATTTTATGAATGTACGGTTGCTTATGCATTTACATTAATTGCATTTTTCATCTACAGAAATTTGACGATAGGGTTGGGTTTCCAACCGCCAAAAGGAATCACTTTATGAGCTACTTTCCCCGTAAGGGTATACATTGGGTGTGTATCATATGTAGCAAAGTTCATAAAAGCGTCCGTCCGTACATATCTGATAATCAAATCAGTTACTAGTCAGTGGTTATGATAATCATTCAAACATAACCGATTATATTAATTAGCAATGGGATTAAGGGATGTAGGGTTGAATTTCAATAGCTAACCCTCAGTTAATGCTTTTTTTAAACTCAATTTTTTAAATCTACGAAACATATAAGTGGTCATTAATACCATTAAATATAAATGCAGAATATTTAGTTGCCACTAATTACTTTGCATTTCGTTATCAATTATAACTTCAATAACTCTTGTATCAATTACCCAGATTACTATATTTTAATACTAATTATATTAATCCGATGCATTTTGACCCAACTATAGAGAAACTCCACATCCGTCAGCTTTACAGTAAATTCCTTAATCAATACTTATTTACAACACACATTTTAAACAAACTACGCAGTACGATAAATTGGGGATCAGCAACAAATTAATTAAATTTAACACACGACGAATGAGAACAAATTTCAAATCAACTACATATAACATAACAATTCCATCCAACTTAAAATTCTGAGTGTGTGTATCCATGTAACTAGTTATATTGAGGTTAGTTAGTGGGTTTGGTTTCATGACCCGAAGGCCACATTTGGTCAAACTGCGCCAAACTCAAAACAGCCGACATCAAGTAAATAGATAAAAACACAAGTTTAACGGACACAGAACAGAAATACTCCCAGGAAGAAATCTATTTTGACAAGAATGGAACCTGTGTCACCTGGAGCTCGCAGGTTGCTAGCGTAGTACCTTGATCGTGCCAAGAAAGAATGTAGACTAAAGCCAGTACTGCAGTTGTAACTTGAAAGTGATAAGAATAACACCAAGAGAGAATAGGGCTAGTTATATCAATAGCCATAGTCGAAAGGTTAATATAAGGCTTCAAAATAACTCCGCTAAAAATCCTTTCGAGGCAAATCAAACTATATACAGTATTAGCAATCATTTAAAGGCTCAAACTCACGTAATCACAAAAGGCTCAGACTATGGATACCATAGAACTTTTAGCGAATTGTGACCTTCATACATAAAAAAAAAACATAGATTCGCGTCTGATGCGGAACTTTTACTGCTGCGTTAACCTCTTAGCTCAAGCTATAACATATTAGCTCATCTCTTTCTCCATACATGATAAAACTACCCACACATCCTAGCACGAGGTTTTAATTCGTACCGTGAGTATCTTCGTGACAGCTGTTGGCGCCACTCTTTTAATTGGCGTAACTTTGTATGTACTTGGCAAGCGCCAAGAAGCTTGCCAACATCTCAATGACTGTCTGATATCTTGACGCGATAGAATATCACCAGCCTTCCTTTCCAGGGAGAAATAGACCGTTATGTTGCTCCAGTTCGACGCTAATTAAAATACCTACCGTTCCAGGTAGGTAACTGAATAAACGTCGCATTGGAGCAACACAACGGGCTATTGGCGATGTCTGGGTATGGTACGGTATTGTATTGTATTGTATTTTTTTTTATTAACGTCGCACTGGTGATGGTAATTTTAATAAACGTCGTACTAGTTTAAGATAATGGGCTATTGACGACTATCCGGGATCAATCCCTTAAGGTAAGGATCCGAGGATAACACCTCGTAATTTTGAACCACGGTCACATGACGAGGTAACACCTGAGCTGGCACCCCACTCTCCAAACTGCCACATCAAACCAACGTGAGGACTTTCGGCCACGACAGATTTAAGTTGCACCAGCCGCCTCTACACCATACGCTTACAAACATCCATGCCTGGACTCGGATTCGAACCAGGAACCTTCCGATCTAGAGGCTGTAACGTCGCACTGGAACAACACGACAGGTTCTTGGCAGTGGTTCTGGTTGGTAGGTATTTTAATTAACGTCTTACTGGAACTACACAATGGGCTATTGACGAGGGTCCAAGATCAATATTCCAAAGAGACTATTCTGGATCCATTCCGAAAGGATATATACAAGTATATCACCTCGTCATTTTGAACCACGAGGTCAACTACTGAGCTGGCATCTCACCTTCCAAGCTGCAACACCACTCGAATGTGAGGAAATTTGAAGTCAGATATAAAGTGCACTAGCCACGTGTACACGACGGTTTTTGGTTGAATCGAGTTTCAAACTCGTAATCCTTCGTATCCAAATCCGCAAATCTTCCAATCGGACTAACACCATGCCCGAACCTTTGTACGAACAACTCTTTGTGTACTTAGGATACAATATTAATTATCTGTGTACATAGGATACTACAGTAATTCTTTATGTAAGGAGGATACTACAGTAATTCTTTGTGTAAGGAGGATACTACAGTAATTCTCTGTGTGTACTTAGAATACTACAGTAATTCTCTGTATACTTAGAATACTACAGTGATTCTCTGTGAAAGGAAGATACTACTGCAATTCTCTGTGAAAGGAAGATAGTACAGCAATTCACTGTGAAAGGAGGATACTACATCAATTCTGTGTACTTAGGATACTACAATAATTCTGTGTACTTATGATTCTACAGTAATTGTCTGTGTACTTAATTTCTACAGTAATTGTCTGTGTATTTAGGATACTACAGTAATTGTCTGTGTACTTAGGATACGACAGTAATTCTCTGTGTACTTAGGATACGACAGTAATTCTCTGTGTACTTAGGATACGACAGTAATTCTCTGTATGCGTAGGATAATACAGTAATTCTATGTGTACTTAGGATACTACAGTAATTCTCTGTGTAAGGAGGATACTACAGCAATTCCGTGTACTTAGGAAACTACATTAATTACCTGTGTACTTAGGATACTACAGTAATTCTCTGCGTAAGGATGATAATACAGTAATTATCTGTGTACTTAGGATGCTACAGTAATTCTCTGTGTACGTAGGATAGTAAAGCATTTTGAATCAATGTCAATAAATAGTAATAGTACACTGAATTTGGAATTTTGTTTAGCCACTATAAATCTCGTTTTAACGATACATATAGCGAGTGTGTGTCAATGTGAATCCGTATAGCATAATGAAATTACCCCATACATCTCTACCCTGAACTTGAAATGTCTCGTTTCAAGAGGATTTCTTCAAACTGCCATAATCTACAACCTACCCCCTCATCCTGGCATTCACGTTTTACGTATTCATTGAGTCGATTTCCTTTTATACCTCCATGATTTATGGCGACGGGTAATGTCCGTTTCCCTGCAAACAAAATCGCTCATTCCCAAAGCCGATTCCAGTGAATCTGTATCAACACGGCTCCAGAGAGTTGCTATTTGAACAGCCTCTGATCTTAAGTAGGTTCGCAGCGATAAAGCGGAGGAACGAGTGATTGTTATCCCGCAAAAAGAATGCAGGTTTTTTGCTTGCACTTGGCTCGGTGAATTATCCCCCCAACCTCTTGCACTTGGCTCGACGAATTATCTCCCCACCTCTCTCGTCTCAGGCAGAGGTGCTTTCCTTCCGCCAGCGCAAATACCCACAGCCGACAAATAACTCTCAGCCAGGGAATAAAATGCCCAAGACGTGTGATAGAAATGCATCATAAAGGGGAAACGACGCGTGGCACATCGGGTCTACGAACTACATGTTTGGAGGTGACATCTTCATTGGCAACTGTTGCTTGTGGGCAGGTAGATATTTTAATTAGCCATTACGATGCGACAGATAGACTTTTGTAACCGCTAAAATTCAGTTTACACCAGCGGCATGGTATGGATTTGTGATGCGACATCAACAGCAAAACATCAATGTTCAAAATTAAAACATCGATGTTGACCCCAAAAAAACCGATGTTTTTAAAATTCAGTGTATTCAAACTTTTTTCCCCCGTTTCTTAAAACTGGTTTAGCAACTAGTGATGTTACATCGACAGATAAACATCGATGTTTTGAAACTTCGATGTTCAAAATTGAAACATCGATGTTGATAATACATCGCCCCAAAACTATCGATGTTTTTAAAATTCAGTATATTTAATTTTTTTTCCTATTTCTTAAAACTGGTTTAGCAACTAGCGACGCGACATCGGTTCCAATACATCGATGTTTTTTTTATAAGACATGAAATGTTTTGAAAATATCGACATCGATGTCGCATCCCTACTTTTCAGACCATTTCACCCTTGGCCACTTTGGTCTAAAAGTATGTTCAATTTGTAGAGTATGAAAATTATGCTACTTGGTTAATTTTTAAAATTTTATAACGGTACTTTTATCATAAAACATCGACAAGTATAAACATCGATGTTACAAAAATATCGACTCCAATACATGAATGTTAAAAACATCGATGTGTTTTAATGAACATCGATGTTTTGAAAACATCCACATCGATGTCGTATCCCTAGTATGGATCTATGTACCGTGGATGTTATCCCCCTGTGACAACGCGTCCACACTCTTTCTCCCCACCGATGGAGGCGTTCAGGTAGTCCACACACCAGGGTGCTGGGCCGGTTCTCAAGAGAGTCGAGGTTCTTTCATATGTGCCGACGTCTCCGGGGGTCAGAGGGATTTCAGATAACAATCGGCGCTAGAACATTCTGGAATCTTTTGGAAAGCCCGCCAAGGAGAACTTTGGCCAATGGGAGAAGAGAGGACGTTCCCCACCCCTTTTGGTCGACCCGAGTTCGGAGAAAACGAGGGGGCTGAGACTACGCTGAGATTTGCGGTTGATTTAGTGAGACTCAGAGGTCCCAGGAAGGGTATCGACTAAGTCCCAGTACGGACAATTTCTTATCTGAACTCTTCATCAACGTATGTAAATAATGTACAAAGGAATCATTAAAATTACTCCAAAAAGCAGTACCGACTTGGTACTTTTTGTTCCGCAATTCCCCACCACACAGTTGTGAAGTCGTCACACACCCCTTTTAAGTGACCGCTGGCATCGATCACCATTTACAAACTGTCAGCGATTGACCTTCTAGAGGGTTCCTCTTTTTGTTTGGTACCGCATCCTGTCGACCGTGAGGTGTGAACGCTTTGGGGGAAAGGCAGAAGGTCGATACGGCGATATCTATCTCTAGCCAAACGATACGCCACACAGTACTATGAAAGGAAAGCGTCAGTCTTAAATGCCACTCAAGGCTCTGTCGCTCAAGTTAGGTAATCATGTAAGGGGGTCGGAGATGCAGATTAAAGAGCCGTTCTGTGAGACGATAGACAAAAATCTAAGCGCCGCAGCGTAAAGGTTAACGTCAAACTGGAGCAACACCGGTTGCCATTGGTGACGGTCCGGGAACAACCCCGAAAGGAATTTTTTGGTATTTTTTTTTGTTAACCTCCCTAGAACAACACAAAGGGCTATTGATGACGTTCCGGGTTTAATCCCCTAATGGAAATATCCGAGGACAACACCATGAATTTTGAACCACAGTCAGATGACGAGACAACACTTGAGCTGGCACCCAACTTTCGAGTTAACCCTGTTGGAAGCACAACAGATTAGAAACCGGATTAGGTTCGAATCCAACAAAAGACCAACCAATCGGTTGAATCTGACTGCCGTGTACGCATGTGCTTAAAACTGTCGTGGCCTCAAATTTTCTCACGTTGACTTGGCGTGGAACTTTGGCAAAGGGGTTGCCAGCTCAGTTGTTGGATCGTTCGAGATCGATCCCGGACCGTCGCCAAAAGCCCGTTGTGTTGCTCCAGTGGAGCGTTAATAAAAATACCTACCTTCCAAATACTTCGTCGGCATATTAAAAGTTCCGAAGCTATATCATTTCGAAAAGTTTGCCTTTTATTGTAGACATACCAGCACACATTCGGAAGTTTACTATATGTATCCAGATACTTTTCCGATAAAAAGTTGAATCGCGAGTTTAATAAATCTTCGATCGAAATTTGCAAGTGCCTCTTTCATTTTTTTTTTTTTTTCAAAAAGGAAAACGAATTTCAAAAGCATAAAACGAAATAGACAGTTGGCATCGGAACTTATCAAGTGCATAAAACCCAGACGCAAAAAATACGCTCAAGGCTTTTGAGTTGGTCAGCAATAAAATAACCGCATGCTTAAAAAGACGGTGGCCACGGAGAAAGATTCCCTTTCCTTTCCCCATCGAACTCCCCCCTCTTTTGTTATGATCTTTTTTTCCTTTCAACTCTTGCCTCGTCAAAACGCTGTTCTGGTTTCCCATCCAAACAATGCCAAACGCGCTTGCTTTTTTTTATTCTAAAACAAAGACAGCTCTGTGGCTTTCAACCTAAGTGGATGTCTGCCATTTAACAAAAAAAGTGCTACTGGGAGAACTCAAGACTCCGAACAGGCAACGGGGAATTAGCGTCTCAAACATAAAAAGCTTGTTCGCAACAGTTAAAAAGCGAACTCCGATTCTTGTATCCATATTTTACATCAACTTCCGTCGGATAAATGAGAGGCGAATAAAATGATTGCTATTGACCCGTTTATGTCTGGGTATTCTTGAATCAATGTTTGAAGTTACTTAAAAGTGGTTTACGATACACAAGTCGCTGGAAGTAATGAATTATTCATAACATTTTCTGATGCCAGACAATCCATTATGTCTAATAATTTGCGAAAAGAAGCGTGTATTGTTCGTGTTGCCACTCTTTGTAATGAATTCTTCATCATCTGGTGAAACAGTGTTCATTTCATATATCATCTTTAGGTACTAAGTGCTTTTATGGAACACAAACTGCTGGAACCCCCTACGGGTCTCCTCGCAGGTAGCTCAGCTATTGCATTAGAGGGTAAGCAGGGTTCCTTAAAGAAAAATCGTGTTTTCAAGTGTTCCATAAAGGTTATTGATGGGCTTTCGGGGTTTCCACTAGACCCAAATAAAGGCACCTATACTAGAATGTTTCGAAGACTAGGTAATTTGGTAATTTTAGTTAACGTCGTACTAGAGCAACACAACGGGCTATTAACGACGGTCCGGGATCAGTCCCTTAAGGGAAAGATCCGAGGACAACACTTCGTAATTTTGAACCACGGTCAGATGACGAAGCAGCACCTGAGCTGGCACCCCACTCTCCAAACTTCCACGCCAATCCAACGTGAGGACTTTCGGCCACGACAGATTTAAGGTGCACCAGCCGCCTCTACACCATACGCTTACAAACATCCATGCCCGAACCCGGATTCGAACCAGGAACCTTCCGATCTAGAGGCTAACACCTTAACCACTATACCGGTTGGTCGGCTTCGAAGACTAGGTAAGTAAGTAGTTGAACTTACGTCGCACTGTAGCAACACAAGAGGTGATTTAGGACAGTCTGGGATCCATATCGAAGGGAAAGATGTGAGGGCAACCCCTCATCATTCTGAAACACGATCAGATGACGATCTTTAAAACCTGAGCTGGTACTCCACTCCACGCCAACGTGAGGGCATTTGAGGCAACGACATATTTAACACCCCCCCTTTGTACAAGACGGTATGTGGTTGGATTCGAATTCGTAATCCTCCGGTTGCTAATCCGTTACTCTTCCAACTGGCCTATCGCGGGCCACACGTGCTTGTGGGGAAAAGTATGAATCCAATGTGCACCAGCCCCCACGTACTCGACTGCCTTTGGTTGGATCAAATCTCGCAACCACCCCTGTTGCCAATTCTCGAATCTACCAACTGCACTACCGCTGTGCCCAAGTATAATTAAAATGGAGTAAGAAATGTGTCGACGATGAAAAATTGTGTCCATAATTTAAAGTGTATAAGGTCAATCGACGCAGGTTTCAAATCGACAGCAATATGCTGGAATTTACGCTTATAGTAAAACATAATTGGCATAAAATAATAATTTTTTTAACCCTCCGAAAGGTTTAAAAGCATATATTAGTTCAACCTGCAATCCCTGAATGACTCACAACCAGTCTGGACCGGGTTTGACGAATATATTTTTACTTGTGATGAAATGTTGAAATGTGTGTGTAAATGTACAATAAAATGATACGTAGTAGAATGATGAAATGTGCGAGTGAAAATAAAAATTCAGAAAGAAAAGCAATCAAACGAAGTTAAGCAGATACTTTTTCACAAAACCACACTTTTCAAGCTATTTTTCTAATATTTTACCAGATAAACTAAACTTGGAACAATTTTGGCCGCTTGTTGAAAACCTGAAAAAAGATCCATGATGAATAATACTCCATAATACATATTGCTTGTTTCGTTAAATATTTATTCAATTTCACAGATTTTCAGTCTAAATGGGTAATGGTAATTTTAGTTAACGTCGTACTAGAGCAACACAACGGGCTATTGACGGTGGTCCGGGATCAGTCCCTTTCGGGAAAGATCAGAGGACAACACCTCGTAATTTTGAACCACGGTCAGATGACTACTAAATGTGTAATAAAGCTATACTACATTTGCATGAAAAAATGCAATACCTTCAAATTGAATAACTAATCGATTTTTACATTTTTAGGATCATCAATATGGGTCGGGTTAGTTTCACGGTAGTTTTTTTTATTTAACGTTGCTCTGGAAAAATACAAGGGGCTATTGACAGCTGTCCGATATCGAACCCGAAGGGAAAGATCCGAGGACAATTTTTTAACCATGGTCAGATGAGAAAACAAATGAGCCGGCACCCCACTCTTCAAATTTTCACACCACGCCAACATCAGATCATTTGAGGCTACGAAAGATTTAACGTGAACGAACCTCCTTGTCCACGACGTCATTGGTTGAATTCGAACACGCAATCCTGTTCGCTAATCCGTTACTCTTTTAACCGGGCTAGTTTTCATGAAACAAAGCCTATCGTACGACCTCGATCCAATTATTTCGATTTGGAATATTCCTTTCCTGTTCAGGACCTAGAGCGAGCATTTCGTTAGATTAGAAATAGATAGGAACTAAAACGCAAATGAAATTTTAAGTGAATTTACTAGACTTTATCAGCATTTCAAAGCTTATCAAACGAAGAGTTTCGAATCGCGCGATGTGATAGTACTTACAGGATAAGTGACATTTCCTGATCTTGTTAAAGGCAATAGATAAGAAATTTACCCGTCATCTCATTATTCACCTTGTAATATGCAATTTATACACAGCATTGCTTTTCCTTCTGATGCGAGGAGATACAGAGAAACACGTATTTGTCATTATGTGAGGCGAGATTACAAGATAATTTGCTTTTACTTCATATTTAAGACGCATGACATAGTTCTTTTTAAAGCGGACTTAATTTTAATCTATATTAAAACGTGATATTAATAAATATGATTTCGCAGAATCTGCTGGTTTAAAAAGGCATCCAATCCATTAAAAACTTCTATGCCCATACCATCATTCGACACATACCATCTTTGAAATGGAATAAATATTTAACGAAACAATTATATATTGTATGGATTAATTATCGTGCCTTTGTTTCGTGTTTTCAACAAGCGTCTAAAAGCTTTCCTGGTACAGTTTATCCGTCAAAACATCAGAAAAATAGCTTAAGTAGTTTTCAGAAAAATATAGTTAGAAAAAAAAATATGTTCATTTTATTTCGTTGCGCTTTTCTGTGGCACGATTTTATTCTGAACTCAAACATTTCATCATTTTACCCCGAAGCGTCATTAAGCGAACAGTGCCCTATTGCTTTTCTCCATTAGCATTCATAATGACGAAATAACTAGATATATTTTGAGTTTTAAGAAGAAACAAATGTTTGTGAAACTTGACAGGACATGACAACATGAAGCGTTGTCGTCCTGGAAGTAACATTCGTGCATTCCATAAAATTGCCAGACCGTAGGAAGAACCTGATTGCCCAAAATGTACCCGTTGGCGCCGGTGACCAGGTACAACATGGAAAGTTCCCAGGCCATACCACGAAAAACACCCCCAAACAAGCTGTCGGAATTTATGCAAATCCGCTGATCCATTATTGTTGGGGTAGTGTAAGAAAAAAAGGGTTCCAGAAAAATCGCATGTATCTTCATTGGGTATGTTGGTCGGTTTGGGCCACTCTCATCAACGTAAGCCTCATATCATTAACGTAAAAGATAGTAAAAATGGTAGTTCATAAGCGATGGTGGAAACGTTGACAGATGGAAAAACGGATACGAAGCTTCGAGTTAGACCCGGTGCACACATCCGGCTTTTCAACGTACGGCGCCGCTGCGGCAATACAAGTGCGATTCTGAGATACATTAGATCCAATGGAGTAGTGCACACATGCCTCCGGTGCCGCAGCGGCGACGCACGTCCAACTTGCGTGCAATTTGTACCGCAGTACCCCACGGCGCCGCACATGAGTCTCCGTTCTGA
Source organism: Metellina segmentata (assembly GCA_947359465.1). NCBI lineage: Eukaryota > Metazoa > Arthropoda > Arachnida > Araneae > Tetragnathidae > Metellina > Metellina segmentata. Next base: position 112,153,864 of record OX375874.1, read on the forward strand.
AGTATCTTGTTTTCATAAACAAATGGAATATAAATAATAATTAATAAATAATTGCATCCAGTAACGTATATTTTGTTTCAAAATATACTTTTTTTACACCAGGTAAGCGAAATGAACACGTTTTCTTCGTTAGAATATTAATCGCAAATGGCGTGAAATGAGTACTTGCGTCATTTCACGGCTATGTGTGCATAGTTGGGCTTCGGTGCCGCAGCGGCGCCGCACGTTGAAAAATCGGATGTGTGCACTAGGGATGCGGCATCGATGTTTTTAAAAAACATCGATGTATTAGCATCGATGTATTGGAGACGATGTTTTTGTAACATAGATGTTAAAACTTGTCGATGTTTTATTTTTAAATAAAAAAAGTACCGTTATAAAAATTTTAAAAATAACCAAGTAGCATAATTTTTATAATCAGCAAACTGAACATACTGTTAGACCCAAGTGGCCAACGGTCTGAAAAGTAGGGATGTGACGTCGATGTTTTCAAAACTTTGATGTTTTATAAAAAAACATCGATGTATTGGAGCCGATGTCGCATCAAAAGTTGCTAAGCCAGTTTTAAGAAATGGGGGAAAAGTCTCAAATACACTGAATTTCAAAAACATCGATGGTTTGGGGGTGATGCATTATCAACATCGATGTTTTAATTTTGAACATCGGTGTTTTGCTGTCGATGTTGCATCACTAGGTGCTAAACAAGTTTTTATGAAATGGGGGAAAAAAGTTTAAATACACTGAATTTTAAAAACATCGATGTTTTTGGGTCGATGTATTATCAACATCGATGTTTTAATTTTGAACATCGATGTTTTGCTGTTGATGTCGCATCCCTTAGTGTGCACTGGGCCTTAAGCATCTTTTCTCACATTCTCAATATCCCCGACTGCCACAATCAATTCAACGATATCGTCCGTTCCACCAGCGATGCAACATTTCAAGACGTATCAACCGTCACGAGACGTTTGCCGCCAACGCGATGCCAAATGCAGTCCCACCGTATCCACAGAACAAAAGTAGATTAAGAGTTAGTTGATTGTAGCGGCTACGAAACGGCGAGATATGCTCTATTGGCACAAGGTGGAAATTTGTCACTCCTTATCGATCACAAAAGGCCTATCAACGACAATGACGTTGATAAAGTTATGACAATGACGACAATGACGTTAATTGGAAAAAGTGTCTTCAAATTGATCTCCTCGGGAGAATGACAATGACCGATGTATTTGTACCGTCACGAGTTACATCACAACTCAATAAGGAGTTTTGTTTCCCAACTTATTACTGTTGGGAATATGCTAGCATCAGACCGTAAAGAATTCTCTATCCTCTACAAGTTTAAACACTAATCAAGAAAAGTTAGGCCGGTTGCACATCCGGTTTTTCAACGTGCGGCGCCGCAGACTCACCGAAGCCCAAGTATGCACTCATAACGGTGAAATGACGCAAGTACTCATTTCGCACCATTTGCGATCAATATTCTATCGAAGAAAACGTGTTTATTTCGCTTAATTGGTGTAAAAAAGTATATTTTGAAACAAAATAGACGTTACTGGATACAACCATTTATTAATTATTATTTATATTCCATTTGTTTATGAAAACAAGGTACTTCAGAACTGAAACTCATGTGCGGCGCCGTGGGGAACTGTGGTACAAATTGCACGCAAGTTGGACGTGCGTCGCCGCAGCGGCGCCGGAGGCATGTTTGCACTACTCCATTGGATCGTGCATTGGATCAAATGTTAACTACTCCATTGGATCAAATGAATATCAGACCGCATTTGCGTTGCAGCAGCGGCGCCGCATGTTGAAAAACCGGATGTGTGCACCGGTCCTAAGATGCCATCAATCGTTCTAAAAATAAGCTGGCTAATTAATTTATCATTGTAAATGCAAATAAAAGAACTTTTTCTCCTCGCTAGATCATAGCTTTCAAATGGGGATCCCTGGTCTTTAAATATTGGCTGCAGCACTCCATACCGAAAGTATTTTTGGACCCAGTGCCATCAAATTAGGGTTGCCATACATCTCGGGACGACGTATGATTGGTCGTTTTGTTCCGGTCAGAAGAAAAATATCAAGGCCGTGTTTTTTTATATGCATCGGTCATTGCTTCCTGAGAGAGGAATTCTCTGTCCAGTCAGATATTGGTGGGGGAGTGTTTCTTTGACGGAACGTGTTTCTCGTTCCTATTCTGAACGTGACCTCTCTGCTGGTGCTTCGAATACGATTTCAGAAAGCGAACAATAAAAATATTCCAAACAATGAATTCTGAATTGATGAATGAGTTGATTGGTAGACATTAATTAGATTAAACGCCAAAACGGCGATAAATGACATTTTAAGTAACGCCAATACGTATCGTGCGAGAGCATTTGCGGGTTGGGTTAGATTTTTATGGCGCAAGGGCCATATTTGGCCATGCTGCGCCACACAAAACAGACAATAATGGACAAACGCACAGACATTTATTGGCCCAGACGAGGTAGGTATTTAATTAACGTCGTATTGGAGTAACACAACGGGCTATTGACGGCGGTCGGGAATCAACCTCCGACAAAAAGGATTCGAGGACAACACTACGTAAAATTCAACCACGGTCAGATGATGAGGTTGCTACTTAATTCTCAACCCACTCTCTAATCTTCCACATCACGCCGACGTGAGGATATTTGAGGCTCGACAGGTTTAACTTGCACCAGCCCCTTTTGTACGCGAGTCTAATTGGATTCAAACTCGTAACCCTCCAGTTGCTAATCAGTTACTTATCGAACCTACGCTGCCTTCATAAAGATAAAGATAGTTTGGTAATTTATGTCGTACTAGAGCAACACAATTGTCTGTTGACGAGGGTCCGGGATAAATCCCTTAAGGAAAAGATCCGGGGACAACACTTCGTAATGTTGAGTCACGGTCAAATGACAAAGCAACACCTTAGCTTGCACCCCGCTCTCCAAACTTCCACACCAACTCAACGTGAGGACCTTCGACCACGACAGACTTAAGGTGCACCAGCCACCTCTACACCATACGCTTACAAACATCCGTGCTCGGACCCGGATCCGAACCAGGAACCTTCCGATCCACTGGCTAACACCTTAACCACTATTCCGGTTGATCGACAACGCTGCCTGCAAATCGCAGCGAAAGCATTGGGAAGCAGAAGTAACATTTTTGCAAACCGACAAGTTTGTTCACACTGATAACTTATCTCATAAAGGCCTGCCTCTATTCGAAAATATAATGTGAGCCTTCTGAGAAATATACCGGTTTGTGAAAAAAACTAATATGGTAACCCAAAATAAAAAGCTCAGCTAACCTGAAACTGACAAGGTAAAATAACTCAGACCACTCTGGGCTGATGAAATTCAAATCAACAATTCCAGTTTTAGCCAGAGCAAGAATCGATTTTGAAACGACAGAACTCCGAGGGTTTAGAACAAGCGTTAGCAATGGTTCCAACTTTGTCACAGAAATTAAGAGTTAAGAGATCAGAACTAATCGGATCGTGGAAAATGGTAGAACTATTGAAGCTTCCATTTCCGTTCTGGAGCTAACACCCGAGCGGCGAAATTCAAATTGACTTTAGTTGAGCGATTCAGTCACGCAAACTGGATTCCTTATTGGCATATAAAATCAGTCACGAGCATTTCATAAATAATTTTATTTAATAGTCGAAATAACGTATGCTAATCATATATCATCGAAAAAATAATATACTACGAAATAGTTTTATTTCCGCAGCAGCTGAATAGTTAAAGTATAACTTATCGTCTGCTAACACAGATTTACATACTCTCAAAATGGCGTTTTTTAATAAGCAATGGAGGGAATGTTGTTTACACTCTTTCCGAAGAGAATTATGCTTATTCAATTAGTCAAAAACGTTGTAAAAGTCATGATTTTTTTTACCTAAAGCACGAAAAGTTATACTATAATTGAGAAAGGAAGAAAACGTAAAAGTGGAAAATACTTAGAATTACGTATCTAAAAAAGAAAATATCTGAAAATATTTTTAGGTAAGATCTTTAACTTTAAAAGAGAATCCACCTAGTCAAAGGTATATTGCTAAGTTTCAGTTTCAACTGTAAATGAAGTAATTAAGTGATTTAAATCTTTAAAAGGTCAATAAATACCATGTTCATCGTCTATCTCCACGACATATTGCAAAACACAGAACTCGCTGCAGAATTCTGTTTGAGAAGCATTTAGCCGGAGAAGGAAGGAAAAGTGTGACAAAAGACGAGGCTTAGGTGTATTTAAGCGATTCCAATAAAAAAAAAGAACACTTTATCATCATCATAAGAGAAAAAATCTTAAAATGTGGTTCAAAGGATCAAGATTAACTTTCTCTAAGGCATTTATGATTGTTGTCAGTTTTGCACATAATGGAAAATTAAAAGTAAAGTGTTGAAAACATGTAAATATCTTCTCCACATACTATCAAGACCAGAAAAAAATATATCTTTATCCACTGCGCCAACAATCAGTCGAGCAGCATTAAGATTAAGTAATCAGCCACGCATCTTAATTTACAATTAAATTCTTGGAACAAGAAACTGATATCAAGTCAAATTAACTATATATTTACCGATATTCCTACTAAATCTCCAGATATCTCACCCATGGACTTCAGCGCTTTTAAAAATAGGATTATTGATACGTCGACCGAAAACGAATTAAGGGCTTTGGATCAATGGAAGAATGAAACAAAATACATCTGCCGATACTACAAGTCATAATAACCACTTAAATTAAGTTGTAGGAAGATAGTTAACACTAAGGGTTATCAAATCGAACATTTAAAACACAAATACTTCACCAAAAAAAAATGATCTTCAGTGTATTACAATCGTTAAAAAGTTCGTACAGCCTTTGTATAAACAAAAATATCCACTGTCGAATTTATACGACAGATTAGACGTTTCAGTTTACCTTTTAAGCAAATGGGAATAGCTCTATTTAGACAAAACGACGTAAACACAAGATAAACTGAAATAGTCCCTTTTGACTCCGCACAGTAGAAGGGAGTTCTGATACATTCCCGCATAAAATCGATTCCACCAGACGAGTTTGCAAACTTTCCTTTTATGCTTTAAAGTGCTGTAAGGTAATATTTGGATTGCGTTTGCTTATCGCTCCTGAGATCCATATAAATATTGATCACACAAACTCGGTCAGAGTACGTGAAGCAATCAGGAAAATAAATATTTGATTGTTATTGTTCAATCCTTTTGCATCTTTACAAATGCTTTGAATTATTCAAAAGCTTTTTGAAATGTCTTGGAATATAGTTAATTTGCAAAGAGCTCCTACTCTATTCAATAATCAGAAAACAGGAATCCAATTGACTAATAGTCTGGATATAGCACTCAACTTGTTTTGGTTGGTTCACATTCAAGACGTTTGAAACTTTATGTTACTGCGATGCAATTCGTTTATAGATATTATTGAATAATTACATATAATCATCGGGTGTTTTACAACGTCCCTTTTGTGGTTTCTGTTCTCAAAGATAGTGTATTGAAAGCTGGACTTTGCTGAACTTATCTAGAGGGCGTAACAAAGGTTTATAAAACAAACAAAATTATCGATAAATTTGCTATGCAAAGCAGAACCTAATCGGTATTACTGATTGGTTTGTTCGTTCTATTTCCTTATTTATATTATTCGGAACATACATCAAAGAATGAGCAATAAAAATTTTTTCTTTATGAAACTGAATTTAACATTTGCCCAAGTAAATCAATCACTTCAAGGACTACATTTACTGCAAAAGTAAACGAACCCACCTTTCGTAAAATTAAATCAAATTAGCTGCATTTTGCATTCTGTTTGCTCTTTGATAGTGTAATTATGATCCAGGAAAAGATTAAAAGCTATCTGCTATTGCTGAAACCACCTTATCTACCAAATGGGCTGCAAAGTCGTCTCATCTGGACGGCAAGGGATCTTCAACAATCTCCCGTCCTTCTGGCATTGAATAAACATTTGTAAAACCAGAAAATGTAGTGTTGCGGACACCGAAACTCATGATGGAAGAATGGATAATACTATCCAACAATCTCCCGTCTTCTGGCATTGGATAAACATTTTGTAAAACCAGAAAATGAACTGTTGCGTACACCGAAAGTCATGACGGATGGACTGGATAGTACCGTATTTCGATTTCAATGGGATATTCCAATACAATAACGAGAAATAAGAACGAGGTTTAATCATCCACTTTTTTGCCACTTACATGGGTTAGCCAATTGAGGTAGTAAGGTCTTCCATTGACCAAAATGACTGTGATGTAATTAAAAACATAAATTATACTTGTCAATTAAATATATTTTGAGTGGGTCGCTTCAAAATGAAATAAAAATAAGGACGAGGATTAATCCATTTCCACCGCTTTCAGGATTTAGCCAATTGGTGAAGGAAGGTATTAAATTGACCCGACATAATTGTGGTGCAATTAAAAGCATAAATTAAACTAGACAATTAAATATATATAATTTTTTAGTTGAAACATTTCGCCTCAACATGAAATCCAACACAAACCCAAATACAAATAGACTATACACAACCACAAAACACAACTAATTTATGACACTTACCTCCAAGTCTTGGTAATTCATGAAACTGAGTATTAAAAATCCATCGATCACATCCTCTTCTGCGAGCGTCGCACTCACACCGTTGCTCTTGCTGCTCTTCCTGCACGCGCCCCTTAATCCTCGTTCCGAAGCATCCTTGGGAGGATCCCCTCGGACGCGATTCGAAGAACTAATCCTGCGCCCGAACCCCACCGTATCATCCTCACCCTCCGTGCTCTCCTCGTTGCTGCAGCTCACGGACCCCAGGCGACTGCGGGCCTTTCGGTGGGCCCCCCCGCGCACGGGCCCCTTTCCAGCAGCCTCCCGCATTCGAAGCCGCCGACCGTCACTCATACTCATCCCCCAAACGATTTTATGAAGATCTAGGTAACTATCGGGTCACCTAAGCACTTTCCAGAAAACGATTTTCAGAAGATCCAGGTGTGACTTTAGAGGATCACCGATTCCTTTTCCAGCAAACGATTTCAAGATCCAGATGGCTTTATTGGATCAGCGAATCACTTTCCACACTGCAAACGATTTTCTTCAGACTCGGATGACTTTATTAGATCACCGTTCCAAATATTTAAGATCCAAATATCACCGGAATCACTTTTAAAACCAATTATTTCTTTTCCAGATGGTATATAGCAAGGTTTTAATTTCCAACTATTTAACTAAGATCGCGATGATTACTGTATCCTCGATTCACCAAAAGATTCCGATCATTGTAGGCTCGAATAAATTTTTATAAATTATTTTAAGATCCAAGTGGCTATCGAATCACCGAATCACCTTCACACGAACGATTTATAAAGATTGAGTTGACTATAAGGATCACCGAATCCTTTTCTTCTGCAGATATTTTATTTGGATCCAGGAGACTATTAGATCCCCGATCCAGGTGACTTTTAGAACCAAATCACTCTTCGGCAAACAATTTTATGAATTTTTTTTTTTAATTTTTGGTCGTCGAATCACTTTTCAGCAAACGATTTATTGAGATCCAGGTGACTATTGTGTCACCGAATCTTTTCCCAAAGATCTCAATCGAATCAAATCACTTTCGAATGAAGCGATTCCGACCAGTGGGAACCACTTATCCACCAAACGATTTCTGATCAGGATCGAACCACTCCACCCGGACCCTACCATCGGGTCGAGCGACTCACCCGGTTGAAGGAAACCAAAAACGATCTCATTAACTCATCCGATGCATTCCCATCGTCGAATCCGATCTGAGCGAGCGATTTTAATTCCATCGTCGAATCCAGCATCTGTGGTGCAGGTCCTGCGGAGGTGAGCGAAGAGGTGACGGGGGTCATTCTCGTCACAGTTGGGAGGGACGTCGAACGCCACCACACATCACACTATTCCATCTGGTTAACACTGCAGGTGTCGTGTAAGTGTATATCCGTGCAGGAATAATCCGCAGAGGAGAAAGTACGCCGAGCGCACCGTCGCACACACACTGGGAGCTCTCTGTTGGTCCACGCGGAGCTTTCTTTACTTTCCTCCGACTGCCAGTTGATGCAAACATAAGGGATCGGGGTTGCCAGGGACGGCGATCGCCAAGCGGAGCGATGCGTCGCCAAGGCTCTGTTTCGTTTCGGAAGGAATTCGCGAGGCATGTCGATACTGGTTTGTTGGTTAAGTGCCTACCTGAAACGAAACGAATGTCGATAAGGAGGAAAATAGAGAGATACGCTCTTAGAGTTCTTCGAATCGGACGGATTTTTGATTCCACGGATGCGAACTGTAAGGGCTTTTTGGTTTGTATTTTGCCCCCTCTTGAGGAATAACCCGAAACACAAAAACTGGGATTTACTGTGACATCTGTCCAGATCTTTTCACCGGTTCAATTTGAAACCACGCACTCGATGCATAGCGAAATTAATACTACGGCTTTTGGTTGATTGATTGATTGTTGAGTTTTATGACACAAGGTCAAGAAAAGAACAAGCGCTACCCTGGAATATTTGCATTGTTGCTTGAAGTGTAACCCAAAATAATGGCATACCCTCCAAGTGGTTACAACGAGATATCTCGTCTATCATGATCTTACCAATTTTGTTAATGACGAGATAGCTCGTCATCAAGATATTGTCGATTTTTTATGATGTCGAGATCGACGGGATATATCGTTCGAGAAGATCTGGTCAGTTTTGTAAACGACGAAGTACCTTTATCCTTTTGACTACGGTTATAGATATAACAGTCGCGATTCTTTCTTGGCGCGATTCTTTCTTGGCACGATTCTTGTATCTTTTAACGTACAACTGCTGTACTGGCCGTTGTCTCAAATCGTTATTCGCGCAATTCTTTTAACTTACAACCATTTTTTAATATAGAGAGATTAGGTACAACTACTGTCTTGGCCGTAATTTGAATTCTTTCTTGACACGATTCTTAAAACGTACAATGTACTACAAATGCAGCCCTGGACGTAGTCTGAATTCTTTCTTGACAAGATTCTAAAAACGTACAAGATTCAACTGCTGTACTGGCCGTAGTCTAAATTCTGCCTTGACAAGATTCTTAAAACGTACAATGCACAAATGATGTACTGTCCGTAGTCTAAATTCTTTCTTGACAAGATTCTAAAAACGTACAAGATTCAACTGCTGTACTGGCCGTAGTCTAAATTCTGTCTTGACAAGATTCTTAAAACGTATAATGCACAAATGATGTACTGTCCGTAGTCTAAATTCTTTCTTGACAAGATTCTAAAAACGTACAAGATTCAACTGCTGTACTGGCCGTAGTCTAAATTCTGTCTTGACAAGATTCTTAAAACGTACAATGCACAAATGATGTACTGTCCGTAGTCTGAATTCTTTCTTGACAAGATTCTAAAAACGTACAAGATTCAACTGCTGTACTGGCCGTAGTCTAAATTCTGTCTTGACAAGATTCTTAAAACGTACAATGCACAAATGATGTACTGTCCGTAGTCTAAATTCTTTCTTGACAAGATTCTAAAAACGTACAAGATTCAACTGCTGTACTGGCCGTAGTCTAAATTCTGTCTTGACAAGATTCTTAAAACGTACAATGCACAAATGATGTACTGTCCGTAGTCTAAATTCTTTCTTGACAAGATTCTTAACACGTACAAGGCACAAATGATGTACTGGCCGTAGTCAAAATTCTTTCTTGGCAAGATTCTTAAAACGTACAAGGCACTGCTGCTGTACTGGCCGTAAGCTAACTTCTTTCTTGGCGCAATACAGGTACAACTGGCTCTACTAGCCGTAGTCTAAAGGTTAAAATTCATTCAAGTATTCAAGTCCTTTCCACCGATTCAGTTCGATACTACGCATTCGATGCAACCTGAAATGGAGGCTGGCGCGGTTCAACGGGTATGTCATTTACCATTAACCAGGTCTAGTAGTGGATAAGGTGTTAGCCTCTAGACCGGAAGGTTCCTGGTTCGATACCGGGTGAGTGCATGGATGTTTGTAAGCGCATGTCGTAGAGGCGGCTGGTCCACCTTAAATCTGTCATGGCCGAAAGTCCTCATTTGGGCTGGTGGGTAAGTTTGGAGATAAAAGGGATGCCAGATTAGGTATTGCCTCTTCATCTGACCGTGGTTTAAAATTACGAGGTGTTGTCATCGGATCTTTACCTTAAGGGAATGATCCTGACCCGTCGTCAATAGCCCGTTGTGTTGCTCTAGTACGACGTTAATTACCAATTAACAATTAGGTCCTCGCTCGCCATTAGTTTGCCTGTAGTTCAAATAATGGTAGAAAGGTATTTTAATTAACTTCATAGAGTCATAGAGTCCAGTCACAAGCCCCCTTACAACATTGACAGCTGACAACTTGTGTATGATCGCTTGGAGGGTTGTCGCAAAGAAACATCGGCTTTTTTTAGAAGAAGGGAGTGACCTGGAAATGAGCCCATGCGTGGACGTTGTGCTAGGACAATTGTTAATTAATGTTTAATTTCAAATTATCCAGCTCTTTTAAAAAATTTCTGTAAATAAATTTAATTTGTCGTTGTTTAAAACTATATTACTTTTAATAATTAACCACGGTCAGGTGACGAAGCAACACATGAGATGGCACCCCACTCTCCAAACTTCCACACCAACCCAACGTAAGGTAATTGGTAATTTTAGTTAACGTCGTACTAGAGCAACACAACGGGCTATTGACGACGGTCCGGGATAAGTCCCTTAAGGGAAAGATCCGAGGACAACACCTCGTAATTTTGAACCACGGTCAGATGACGAAGCAACACCTGAGATGGCACCCCACTCTCCAAACTTCCACACCAAACCAACGTAAGGACTTTCGCTATGTCAGATTTAAGGCGCACCAGACGCCTCTACACAATAAGCTCACAAACATCCATGCACTGACCCGGATTCGAACATGGAACCTTCCGATCTAGAGGCTATCACCTTAACCACCAGACCGGTTGGTCGGAGTTAGTTGATGCAGAATTGCAGTTTGAAAACTCTTCATTTGATTGGTAGGTAGTTGAACTGGCGTTGCGCTGGAGCAACACAACGGGTTATTAGTGTCTATATCGAAGGGTCGACGTCACCTGACCGTGGTTCAATATTCCGAGGTGTTGTCCTCGGATCTTTCCCTAAAGGGACTGATCCCGGACCGTCGTCAATAGCCCGTTGTGTTGCTCTAGCACGACGTTAACTAAAATTACCAATTACTGGTACGACGTTAATTAAAAAATTACCTATTACCTACAGAAAAATATCCAATTGCGGATAACAAAAATGTAAATGCGAGAAAATATAGTTAGTTAATAATTTGGTTTTAATAATTTTGGTGATTTTTAATTAACGTCGTAGTAGAGCAACACAACTCGCTATTGACGACGGTCCGGGATCAATCTCCCAAGGGAAACATCCGAGGACAAGTCCACGTCATTTTGAACCACGGTCAGTTGACGAGGCAACACCTGAGCTGGCACCCCTCTATCTAAACGTCCACATCAACCCAACGTGAGGACTTTCGGACACGTCAGATTTAAAGTACACCAGCCGCTTCGCTCAAACGTATGGTGTATACGTTTAGAAACATCCATGCATTCACCCGGATTCGAACCAGGAACCTTCCGATTTAAAGGCTAATACCTTAACAACCAGACCGGTTGGTCGGTAAAATAAGGAAAAGAACAGGCTATAAACCAAAAGCACTTGTTACCCTTTACGTACTAAGCATTGAAACAGTGTTTGGTCACCTGGTTACTGAAGCTGCCCATGCGGCATGTTATTCAAAGAACTGATTGCACCCATGACGGCCTTCTCCTTGACTACTCCCTAGAGAGGAGTGAGGAGGTGCGTCTTTACGACCTTATATTGCTGACGCTATGACACTTGACAATACTAAGTAACTATTGTGGGGTCGTGGATATGCTTGGAAGGGTATTGCATACCGTACCAAGCATATACACGACTGACACATCTATACCGACTGGTCGTAGTCTAAATTATTTCTTGGCACGATTTTTATAACATACAATGTACAACTGCTGTACCGACCGTAGTTTAAATTATTTCTTGGCACGATACTTATAATTTTCAAGATACATCTGCTGTACTGGCCGTAGTGTACATTCTTTCATGTCGAGATTAATATTATAGCTTACAAGGTACATCAGGAAGTAGTAGCCTGATAATTAATAACTCGGGAAGTTCTTACGTCCATAAGTAGTACCTCGGTAAGTTCTTACGCCCATAAGTAGTATCTTGGTAAGATACTTTCAGAGTTACTGAGAGTACCTCGATGACTCTTCAATACTGTGTTATGTCTTATAATCCTGAAATAAGAGTGTCACTCCAAGTCCAACAAGACATGTAAGAATAATAGAGATATTGCAAAATAAGAACGATACGAAGAAAGTAGACTCAGAGGCAACTGACTCACTGCTCATTATTGAAAAGGATTACTTAAGACAAATGAACTGATAAAAATAACATACAGGATTGAGTAATGTAAACAGAGGAAAGAGTAAATATGTACACTCAAAAGAAAAATGCAACTAACATTAAGCCCTTTAGACCTAACGGGTCCACGTTATCTTGGGCCCCGTATGTACAGAGAGATAAATAAGAAAACGGTAAGCTTTGCGATGGTGCAAAAGTTCGTCCCGTTTTTTCGTCTAAAATTCATAAAAATTACTTTGTTTGTACTAATAATTACATTTAATCAGTGTGGTATAGGCCGTTCTGTTCCATGACCTTTCTCCATCTCTCCGGTAACTACATCATCCCGCAATCATAGAATTTCCGAGGTTTTCTGGCTAAAGACAGGTTCTAGGTGACGAAACTTTCGAAACCACCTACGGCACGGAGATTCGCCAACGGACCACCCCTCACCTTACACAGAACAATAGGTCGACAGCGCTCCTTATTTTCTGCCATTTGTAGTAATGCTTAACAGAATTTAAGAAACACAACCCAATCACACATTCCCCCTCCCAATACTCGCTTCTTCTTTCAAACTTCAGCCGACTTACCGGTCTGTTGATTGAGGTGTTAGCCTCTAGATCGGAAGGTTCCTGGTTCGAATCCGGGTCAGGGCATGGATGTTTGTAAGCGTATGGTAGAGGCGGCTGGTGCACCTTAAATCTATCGTTGCCGAAAGTACTCAGCAGTAAGCAGGGCCCGATTTAGAAAATTTGGTATAGTAGGCACAACACGCAGGAAGGGGCCCCTCCCTCATATTTGTGTGTGTTCATCACAAAAACTAATTTTATAACAATAATTGGTACTTACGTATTTGACTGTTGACCGTTTCACAGATGTCACCAAAAAGTTTGAGAAAATCGTGACATTACTTATAACTCTTGGCAAAACAAAATAAAGCAGATGGAAATTAAAAACATAATAGTTAGATAATTAATGTAATTACAAGAATGTGATAGTGGGGGAAACGGTCGACGTTCATTTACGTAAATCTATATATATAATTCTCTTACGTGGCACGCAAAAAAGACGTTATTAGCTATCGCGTTTTGGCAACATTGTACGATTATTTGTTTTTCACGAAGCCTCGCGCGCTTGAATTGAATTTATAGCGTTATCGGATAAAATTTTATTGAAAAAAAAAGGAAATTTTAATGAGCTGTTGCAGTTAGTTTATAATAGAAATCAAGGAAAGCGGAGGATCTTTTCAAGGCCATTTAAAAAACGGTTCTTTTCAGGGCCAACAATCATAGTTCAACAAGACGCTTGCACTACAACTTTCGGCAACAAACTCAATGAAAAAGTGTGGGTCGTTTGAGTGCTGGGAAAATGTACACACAAACAACATGCTGGGTATTCAATTTCCAAAGCAACGCTCACATTTCGAGTCAAAATCTGCACAAAGTTTTCATTTGAATTCTGATTTTAGAGATACTGTTTATATTTTTTCTGTAATACAGCAAATTTAGATTTGAAAAACATTTTTTGGGTAACATATTTTGTAAACAATCCCTTCTGCTAGGACACATGTCTTCATTGAGGCGAGCGAAGCGAGCATAGGTTCGCGCAGCGAACCAATGAGGATTGCGAAGCAATCCTCCGGGGGTTGGCGAGCGTTAGCGAGCAGGGGGCAAGCCCCCTAGTACCCAATAATTTATGTAACTACTTAAAAACTTTTTATAATTGTTAGATACTTTTGAAACTCAGGGGCCCTCTAAATTATGGGGGCCCTAGGCCCGTGCCTCACGAGCCTAATGGTAAATCAGGGCCTGGTTGGGAGAAAGGGATGTCAGCTCAGGTGTTGCCTCGTCATCTGACCGTGGTTCAAAATTACGTGGTGTCGTCAATCGGATCTTTGCCTCAGGGAATTGATCCCAGACCATCGTTAATAGCACGTTGTGTTGCTCTAGTACGACGTTAATAAAAATTACCAATTACCAATCTTTCAAGCATCAAACTTTTACACGTGTGAAATATATAACACTTAGGTTTGGCGACGCAATGCCATTTAGCGACATAAACGGGACGAACTTTTGCATCAACCCTATGTATAAAAGGATCTTCCTACTAGGTAAGTAGAAAAGGATAAGCGAATCACTCGTTACCATATCTAGTAGCTCAAGGAGAAGCGTTTTTCGTCGACGGACAACCTGGCTTATCCTTAAATTCTCGCCGACCAACCAGTATAGTGGTTAAGGTTTTAGCCTCTAGATCGGAAGGTTCCTGGTTTGAATCCAGGTCAGTGCATGGATATGTGTAAGGGAATGGTGCAGAGGCGGCTGGAGCACCTTAAATCTATCGTGCCTGAAAATCCTCACGTTGGGTTGGTGTGGTAGTTTGGAGAGTGGGGTGACAGCTCAGTTGTTGCCTCGTCATCTGACCGTGGTTGAAAATTACGTGGTGTTGTCCTCGGATCTTTGCCTTAGGGGATTGATCCCAAACCGTCGTTAATTGCCCGTTGTGTTGCTCTAGTACGACGTTAATTAAAACTCCAATTACCAATCTTTCAAATATCAAATCTTTACACCTTTGAAATAGATAACACTTTGGTTTGGACAATGTAACGCCACGTAGCCCCTAAAACGGGACGACATGTTGTGCATCAACTCAATACTTAAGTAGAAAATGATCCTCCTGCGTCTGTAGGTAGAAAAGGATTATGACATCACTCGTTACCATACCTTGTAGCTCAAGGAGAAGCGATTATCATCGACGGACAACCTGAATTAACCTTAAATTCCCTGCCATCGGATACCAACGAACATGTCCAATCCTATTTGTCGCATTGTAGCTGAGTAGTTGAATTAACGTAGCGCTGTTTCAAAACAACCGTCTATGAGTGATAGTCCGGGATCAAGCCAAGGCAATGATCCGAGTACAGCACCTCGTAGTCTCGAATCTCTGTCAGATCGCCTGAACTGGTACCCAACACTCCAAAAAGAAATGCCACACCACGTCAACGTTAGGACATTTGAGGCCATGACAGATTTGTTACCATCGATCCCACGTATACGACGGTTTTTGGGATGTCGAGTTTCGAACTCAGGTTCTACTCTACCAACCGAGCTACCGTGGTCCTATGTCTCATGGGAAAGAGGGAGGATTTGCTTTGGATTTTGATTAACACAACAATCTGATCTAGCCTTATCGAAAAGACGGAAATCTCAGAAACATGAGGTAGTTTAAGCAACCATGTTGCACCTAAACCAACGTGCAACACAAGGCGAGAAAACTATCAGGCAACTATTACGTCCGTCAGACCTGAACGACATTCTATTGACCTGTCAGATGAACTATTAGTTTGTCTGCATGAAACTGACCAGTATTTATAACGTACTAGCAGAAAGACCCGGCTTTGCTCGGGTTGAATTAATAATATGTTGATTGAAAAGTGATCATCAATCCTTTTTCATAAAAGAATCTTATCATCATTTGAATGTACGGGGGAAAAAAATTTAATACCAATTTAACTTCTCCATTGCTTCTACAATTTACTTCGGACGCAAATATGCATATATATATATGTTGTATCCAACCATATAATCCATTTCATATTCGTCACACTTCTGTTGAAGTTGATTTTAAGTTTTCGAGTGACTACGAATATTTCCGTGCATTCCATTTCATTAAAACTGGCGAATTTTCGGTGGATAGTCTTGCACTTACTTTTCCTATGAATATGTTTTTATTTAGGTAATATACCGGAACACATAATGCAAACAGGAACAAAATTCCAATCCTTAAAAAAAGGCAGAATTTTGAAAAAATATCTGTTCTAGCGTGTTGTATTTCGACTTCCTGAATATATTCTGAAGTAAAACAATTCGACAAAAAACTTGAACAATATTGATGAAGACAATGATTTATAAGCTAAAAATAACACATATTTATAATACTTGGGAATCCTCAAATATGATCGCAACCATCTCGTTTTCAATTCAAATACCCCAAAAAAGAATTATAAATCAAATTAAAATATTAAACATTAATTCTGAGGTTTCCAGATACCGAGTAGCAAAATTACGCTTTTATGAACAATGAGTTTATCGTTTGGGCTTTTCTTTCTCCATTATAAAATTTAAGTAAATATGAAATTAAATGTTCTAAATATTATTTCTTCATCAATCAAATATTTATAAATATTATTTTCATCATGGGAAGACGTAAAAATTCAGTTCAAACATGAACATTATAATTTAATTTGTTTTAAGAAAATTGTTTTTCGATCAACACTGGTAAAGCAATCTGAGATGCGTATAGCAATCGTTTTACACTCAATGTTATTTCTATGGCGTTTTCAAATTGCTCTTAGGTCAATTTTAGGCCGCTTAGGATTCGAATTTTTCAAAATCCTTTCTTAGTACACCCCTACTGTATAAGAAGAAACACCCTGCAAAATTTCAGCTTCCTAGGACTTTTAGTTCTTGAGATACAGTGATGAGTCAGTCAGTCAGTGAGTGGCATTTGAATTTTATAGATATAGATGAATCGATGACCAATAAAGATAAAACAAGATGTTAAAACTGGTCTATAGATTCATATAACCTAGATGTGTTTAAATAAAGAGGTGAGTGGTGACTACACTGCTTCAACATGACAAATGTAAACTCATTTAAAATTTTAGTTTACAATAAATGGTTTATTTTGGCCATCCTACACAGTTTTGGTTCCACGCAAAACATACCAGTTTCTACATCTAGTTTTTATCGTTCCTTCTAATTTTTTAAAGCTTTCATATTATTGACTGCTTTTTTATCACTAATTTAATAATAAAAGATACATAATTTAAGTCTAGAAACCAAAAGTATTGCAACCACTGCACGCCTAACACAAAGTTCCACAGAAGACGACAAAAACTATCCCCCGAACAACTGCCATATACAACCATTAAGACCCGAACGAAATTAGATATTCCCATCTGTCTCAGATATAACCTCGGATACTTAAATTTTACCACGTCTTATAACGTTAGAATCATGAGCACAACAGACATTTGTAAACTATTTTTAAACTTTATCAAAGTTACTGTACAAGAAAAACATTATTAGATTTAAACAAAGTGATAGGACTAGAAAAAGTTGTACACAACCGTCATTTAGGTTCTCTTGAACGATATTAACTGATCCAATCTGCCTTTAGAATTATCAACTAAGATATATATATATATATATATATATATATATATATATATACAAAGTGTACCCATATAAAAAATCGCGATGAAGGAACTATTCCGTTGAAAAACCTGTTGCTAAGCACGTAAACGTAAAAACAATTATTTAAAATGGACAAGAACTATTGCATTAAAGATGAGGCACTACAACGGTGAAACTGTTACTGTTGTAAAAAATGATGCTGAACAAAACAGCATTTAAAGAAGTTTTAAACTGCTAGAGAGCTATTGCATCTAAAATGGGATTTTACGACGCCCGAAAATAAAACGTTGTAAAAGTCTGTCGCGGAGTCACTCATAATAAACTATAATTTTTTTTAAAACGATACAAAAGCTACTGACTTTAAATGAAATTCTACGACGCTGGAACTATCCCATTGTAAAAACCTGACGCACAGCACAATGGACTCAAACACAATTTTTAAACTGTGCGAGAGATATTGTATCGGACTTGGGATTCTACGACGTTGAATCTATTGCGTTGCAAAAACCTAATGCTTTGCACTATGGACTCAAACACAGTTTTTAAAATGTGCGAGAGATATTGTATCGGACTTTGGATTCTACGACGCTGAATCTATTGCGTTGCAAAAACCTAATGCTGAGCACAATGAACTCAAACACAATTTTTAAACTGTGCGAGAGATATTGCGCCTGAAATGGAATTATTAGACGCTTAATATATTCCGTTGTAAAAAACCTAATGCTGAGCACAATAGACTCAAACATAATTTGTAAACTGTGCGGGAGATATTGTTATTGCTCCCGAAATGGAATTCAACGACGGTGAATCTATTCCGTTGTAAAAAACCTAATGCTGAGCACAATAGACTCAACACACAATTTTTAAACTGTGCGAGATATATTGTTATTGTTCCTGAAATGGAATTATACGACGGTGAATCTGTTCCGTTGTAAAACACCTAATGCTGAGCACAATAGACTCAAAAACAATTTTTAAACTGTGCGGGAGATATTGTATCGGATTTTGGATTCTACGACGCTGAATCTATTGCGTTGCAAAAACCTAATGCTGAGCACAATGGACTCAAACACAATTTTTAAACTGTGTGAGAGATATTGCGCCTGAAATGGAATTATACGACGCTTAATATATTCCGTTGTAAAAAACCTAATGCTGAGCACAATAGACTCAAACACAATTTTTAAACTGTGTGAGAGATATTGTTATTGTTCCTGAAATAGAATTATATACGACGGTGAATCTATCCCGTTGTAAAAAACCTAATGCTGAGCTCATTAGACTCAAACACTATTTTTAAACTGTGCGGGAGGTTTTATATCTGAATTGGGGATTCTACTAGGCTAAAACTTCTCCAATGTAAAAACTTGATGCTGAGCACCATAGACTCAACCTTTTTGTACTATACGAGAGCTATTACATCCAAAACATGATTCTACAACGCTGAAACTATCCAGTTGTAAAAAATGACACTAAGTTGACTAGACTTCTAAAGCCATTTCTAAGCCCTTTCAAGAACTACAGCATCTGAAATAGGATTTTACCTTTCCATCATTAGTCGTTCTATGAGATGGTTGATCGGAGCAGTGATCAATTAGGTCCAGCACCACTAATACATGCGTCCACGCATTTGGCTGACCATTTGTGCAGTTACCATAGAGACTAATTGTGATGGATGTATCGATGGGATGACCTCCACTGTTATCATGGTCGGTTTGTGGCCCGTCTCAATCTCAACAACAATAAACGTCTGTGTTTAGTACAAGGTCCATCATGCACGCTATGCTTAGTACTCGAGTTCCCCCACGAAGCTCAAAACTACTTAGTACGAAATCTACAATGTCTAATAGGGGATAAACTTAGAAAACACCAAATCAAAGCCCATAAAATTTGTAGCATTATTACTCTTGAACACCTTTTTCAAAAGTAAATTATATCCAATATTTTCCCGGAAACTAGAGACATTTTTAAAGCGTTTTCCTTATCTCATCTTTCGGGAATTTTGATATTGAATATGGAGGTTAAACGGAAATTTTGACTCGTAATTTAATACTGAGCCGTGTATAATTTCTTATGTAATGAGCTATTAAGTAAAGTTTATAGTAATCAAACATTTTCCATTCTTTTAGCTAAGAAGTCAAAAGTCATACTTTTGAATGCATCCAATCTTTCGAATATTGCCAACCAACTTTGAAATTGTTTTCAGAATTTTATTAAAATTTTTTTCAGGATATTTGCAGTCGAATTTATAACCGTGAGATACATTTATGAATATATAAAGTTATAAATTATAAGTCTTCATTTCCGCACATCTTAAAGTTTAAAATAAGTGTTTTTTTAATAGCTGCTAATGGTAGAATGACATTTTTAAATCGCGTAAAACTTTTTTCACGAAAAAAGTACTTAAATACACAATAAAACTAAATAAATATAAGCCTTTCAGTGAATCTTGTAATGTATAGGTCAATCACACATAGATTTTTGTCACGAAAATAACTGAATATTTTATTATTCATAAACTCCTAAACCTTGATTGAATTTAAAATATCCTATATAAGGTAACCGTATTCCATATTTTTGAGTACACCCCCTTTTTTTTGTAGTTCGTTTCTATGAACCATGATAGTCCAGTTGGTGGAATCGCGTATTAGCAACCAGGGATTAAGAGTTTGACTCGATTCAATCAACGAAAAGTCGCCTACATGGGGAACGGTGTACGTTAAATCTCCCATGACCTCAAATGTCCTCACATTGGTGTGGAGTTTGGGGAGAAGGGTGCCAGCTTAAGTGTTGATGACGTCATCTGACCGTGATTTGAAATTGCGTAGTTTTGTTCTCGGGTCTTTCCCTTTGGAATTGATCCCAAACTCCGTCACCAATAGCTAACTCTTTCTCTCAACAATAGTTTCTATGATCCGTGATAGCCCAGTTTGTAGAGTCACGGATTCGCAGCCAATAATTGAGAGTTAGATTCAATCAAACACACAAATCACGTACATGGGAAATGATGCACGTTAAATCTCCTATGGCCTCAAATGTCCTCACATTGTTGTGGACGTTTGGGGAGAAAGGTGCTAGCTTAAGGGGACATAGTACCTTTGCTGCTTCAAAAAATCGATTTTTCAAAAATGTTTTTAAAAAATAATTTGGAATGTTAGGAACGTTTTAAAACAAACCGCATGGAAATCGGATGAAAATTACGCCTACAGCATTAACAAACGTAAATGTCAACCCTTTAAATCCCAAGTAAACAACTAATGTTTCCGTTAGTTTCGATTTCGGAATGTAACGCAAACCTTGCAATTATTTCATATTCAGCCACTCTACCAAACTCTCATAATTGTTTCAACTATAAGAAGGAAGTTTGCAACTCGGCACAATTCTAATTCACACTCTAAGCTGTGTTTATACTTGCTATATTTGTTATACTTGCTATATTGTCATTGCTATATTTGCTGATTCTAAGTGTTCTCTTCTCTGTTAGCTTTTGCAAAACGTTACGATTTAGCGTTGATTTTTATCTATCAATATAAATAGCTTTTTTGTCAGTGTTTACTGGTAAAATGTCAACTAAATCAGCTCGTAGATCTAGTGATTTTCGCCAAAGGAAACGTCATTTTTATGGCAATCAACATAGCGGAGAAGTATTGAATGCAGATGTTCCTTGTGTATCTGCATCAGCGAAAAAGCTACTTCTGGAAAGCTCTGAGGATGTAAAATTAAACATTTCTAATCAGAGTAATGGTTATAGACTGATAAACATTAACATTTTGATGTCAGAACTATCAAAGTTCTTGATGTGCTGCGACTGCAAATCTAAAGCAGTCCTGAAAGAAAGAATTGTGTATGGACTGGTGTCTGAGTTTTACATTGAATGTAAGTCATGCACCTCAGTATCATCCTTTAAAAGTTCACCTTATATTGAATCGACAAAAAGTGATTACGAGATCAATACAAGATTAATTTATGCCATGCGTACTGTAGGCTTAGGTCTATGCGGTGTGAAAAATTTTTGCACAGCCATGGATTTGCCTCCACCTGTATCACAAAAGTCTTACGACAGAATTGTGAAAAAAATTAAAGCGGCCTGTTTTGAAGCAGCTAGTAATTCAATGAAGAATGCAGCTATAGAAGAAACTTCAGCGATGACGAGTAACGAAATATGTGTCAGTGGTGATGGGACATGGAAGACGCGAGGCCATACCTCTCGTATTGGTGTGTGTAGCGTTATTGGGGATGTGACCGGAAAGGTCATAGATACTGAAGTTCTTTCGTCCTATTGTAAGGGCTGTGAACAGTGGAAAGGTTCGAAAAGTGGATCAGCATATGATCAATGGAAACAAAGTCATCAACCACACTGTGTAAGAAACCATTTTGGTTCATCGTGCAAAATGGAAGTTGACGGTATGAAACGCATATTTCAAAGATCCGAGTCCGAAAGGAAAGTGAAGTATGTGAAGTATATTGGCGATGGAGACACAAAAACTTTTCCTGAGCTTCAAATTACTGCTTCGTATGCAGTCGAAAAAGTTGAATGTGTAGGACACATTCAGAAACGGATGGGTTCTAGGTTAAGAAAATTGAAACTGATAAATCGTGGTAAAAAACTATCAGATGGTAAAAGCATAAGCGGCAAAAACCGTTTAACGGATAAACTTATAGATAAATTTACAACGTACTATGGAAATGCTATTCGTGGAAACAATAGTTCCATTGAAGATATGCGAAAAGCCATTTGGGCCATATATTGTCATTATAGGTCCACTGATGATACACCTATGCATTACTTCTGCCCTCTCGGTACCACGTCATGGTGCAAATATCAAAAAGCAGTGTTTGAAAAAAGTGATTCATTTAAACACAAAAATTCAGTACCAATCCCTATAATGGATGCAATCAAACACATATTTGCTGAACTTTCTGCACCAAAGTTGTTAACAAAATGCCTGGGTGGTAAAACTCAGAATGCAAATGAATCTTTTAATTCCACTGTTTGGAAATACTGTCCCAAAACATCTGGAGCGTCTAGAACTGTGGTTGAGATAGCCGTTAATGAGGCTGTAGTAATGTTTAATGATGGAATGGCAGGTCGTCTTGGTATAATGAAATGTCTTGGGTTTAATTTAGGACATTTTTCTGTCATTTCTGCTAAGCAGTCTGATTATGCGCGTGTGAAAAGTGCTGAGATCAAGTCTAGGTCATCAACACTAGAGGCCCGTAGGGCTAATAGAATGAGAAAAAAAACCATAAATGAGCATTTGGCAGAATTAGAAGGTCCTACATATGAAGCAGGAGCATTTTAAGCACTGTTCTACACATTATATTGAAAATAATAAGAATTCAATCTTTAAACTTAATTTTCTCAGCTTCTAATTTTCACACTTTCCCGCAAGATTAAAAAAAAATTTTTGATCGTACAGTTATAATATTTTGCATGAATGTTCTACTTATAGATACACATTCTGTGAACCTCAGTTATGTTAATGGCATCCATACATTTTAATATCTGGCATAATAAACACTAAAATTTTCATAATTTAAATTTTTTCTGGTTCTTTAAATTTTAAAAAATATTGAAATAGTAGATAACTTTAAAGTTTCAGGTTCACCAAATAGAGGTAATATTTAGCTTCAATTTGACATAAGAATTGGGATTCTACTGTGTTTCTTTCAAAAATTATCTTGCGGGAAACAAAATGTAAGTTTTTTAAAAAAGTCATTTTTTTGTAAATATTTTATGTTATTTAAAAAAATCTATTAATTAAATTACAAAAATTAATGCATTTTTTTAAAATTAGTACCTTTTTATGAAACTTATCAAAAGTTCACTCTAAAACGAGCAAAACTTATTGATTTATGATTAGTCGTAAACAGTATGTAAAAATGACCAATTTTTGGCTTGAAAGGTACTATGCCCCCTTAAGGGTTGACTTCGTGATCTGATCGTGATTCGAAATTGGGTACAGTTGTCCTAGAATCTTTCCCTTCGGGATTGATCCCGAACCGTCGCCAAAAACTCTTTGTGTTGCTCCAGCGATACGTAAATTCAACCAATTCACGTTGGGTTGATGTGGAAGTTTGGAGAGTAGTGTGCCAGTTCAGGTGTTGCCCCGTCATCTGACCGTGGTTCAAAATTACGTGGTGCTGTCCTCGGATCTTTCCCTTAAGGCAGGGGTTCCCAAACTTATCCAATTCGTGGCACCCTTAGAAAATTAGAGTTTTTTCACGGCACTTTCGTCAATTAATATCACATCAGTGGTATATTATTATTATATATATTATATAATATTTCATATATATATATATATATATATATTATATAATATTTCATATATATATATATATATATATATATATATATTATTATATATATATATATATATATATATATATTATTACATATTTCGTATACTGTGAAGAAGAAATTAGAGAAGTGGTAAGAACATATACATAATTAATACAACTCGTATTAAAAATTCACACATAACTTTAATGGTACTTAATAAAAAAAAACATTGTTGGTGAAAATTTAAATAAAACAAATCAAATTAGCTTGAACATGCTCTTGGAGGTAGTATATGTGTGTGTTTAGTGCGACGGATGAGCCTACTGCTCACTGCACACTTGTTCGAATCGTGGACTACTATCTACTATCGTGCTTTTTTTTATTCAAAAATAAAACATCGACAACGTAAAAACATCGACAATGTTAAAACATCGATGTTAAACAAACATAACCTCCGATAAATCGATGGTAAAAATAACAATGTTTCTTATAAAACATCGATGTTTTGAAAACATCGATATCGATGTCACATCCCTACTTTCCAGAACCTTTGGCCACTTTGTCTAAAAGTATGTTCAATTTACTGATTGATGAAAATTATGCTACTTGGATTTTTTTTAAATTTTTATAATGGTACTTTTTTTATTTAAGAATAAAACATCGACAACGTAAAAACATTGACAATGTTGAAACATAGTTTAACAAGCATCGTCTCCAATAAATCGATGTTAAAAACAACAATATTTTTTTATAAAACATCGATGTTTTGTAAACATTGACATCGATGTCGCATTCTTACTTTCAGACCCATGGCAACTTTGTTCTAAAAGTATGTTCACTTTACTAATTAATAAAAATTATGCTACTTGGCTAATTTTTTAATTTTTATAATGGTACTTTTCTCATTTAAAAATAAAACTTCTACAAGTGTAAACATCTATGTTAACAAAACATCGGCTCCAATACAACAATGTTTTTTTATAAAATTTAATATAGAGAGATATCGATATCGATGTACCATCCCTACTATCTATCAGCGCAACATAAATTCAACCACTTATCTATCTACACTCGGTAATTCTTTCTCTGCCAATCTAATTGCTCTGATCCCCTTAGATTTAAGTTCACTTTACGATGGACTCCATTCACCTAACGAGACGTTTCACAAACCATCTTCGCATGTGTACCCTCAAAATCGATATTTTACAAAGGAAAGCGGTCCTGAAAGTTGGTAACGTTTGCGCCTTTGTTCTGTGAATTTGTATTAAATTATTCAGTAGTAAATTACAGTTCTAAAATTGGGAATCGAATCGATCTCAGATTAGAAGTAATTCGGGTTAAGACTTCAATAAGTTTCGTTAAGTTAGAAAATTGGTTAATAATTAAAAAAGTACGATCAATTGAATGCATTGTGTGGTGCATTTGTAGTGTAACTCCGAAAATAAATGTATCGCATTTTACACTCAAAATTGGTGTCTAGTTATTAGTATTTTTTATTGAATTCATTGTTTGGGATAATATTACATCATAACGCGTATTTTCATTTGTTGATTTGTATATTGTAATATCAATAAGCATTGATCCATTTCGTGCGTTGTTTTTGGTGTCTATCTATTAACATAATACTAGGATAAACGGCCAGTCATACGACGGGTACATAAAAAAATTTATTTATTTTGTAAAACTTCATTTATATATATTTAAAACCTTACACAATACTTGATTCCTGGCTGTGTATAAACCTTTTTTCACCAATATTACTCAACTTTTGTTGTTCACTAGTTATGTTTAAACCTTTTTCCGCCACTATCTGTCAACTTACCTTGCTTTCGCATGACGTTTATTTTTTGAGCAATATACCGGTAAAACAATATTATTGGAAAACCTAATTTTTGATCAACAATGGTAAAACAACGAGCTGCGTACGGCAATCGTTTTGTACTCAATGTTATTTCTGTTTCGATTTCGAATGTAATGATTTTTGATACTTCGTTTCTCGTTTCGCTCGTGACATTGCACAACCAATCGAAACAATTTGAAACTCCACCTACTCGTGACGTCACACAACCAATCAAAACTGTAATAGCCACGAAACACAGGATAATTTATCATTTTACATAATAAGATTTATCTTTGTCTAGTTTCATTAGTTTCATAACAAAGGTTCACGAAAACGATCATCTGCTTTTATGGGTAGTTTAGCTGTAGTGCTAACCTGCAGTACACCTAGCTATAAAGCTACCCTTTTGCAGTAGTCTTAGATCTAAAAAAAATGTAGGAATGATTACCTAAATGTGAAAGATAAATATAAAAATATATCACTGTTGAGGAATGACAATAAGAATTTTGCAAGTCCAAAATATAGATGGTTTTAGTTAATGTTTTTACAATGTCATAACTGTAGTAACACTCAGCTTAGCTATAGCCTTGTGTCAAATTTTTAGTTTCTCAAACCTTAGAACTATGCAATTGTTAGTTGTGACTCGGATATTTGTGCGGAAAGTTAGCTTTTCCGTGTTAGAACGTGTTGTTGTCCTCCGATCTTTCCTGTTGGGATTCATCCCGGACCGTCATTAATAGCCCGTTGTGTTGCTTGCGACGTTAATTAAAATGCACTTACTTAATTAAATGTCCCGTGTACGTACGACAAAATTGCCGTTCAGAACGGTTGTATACGAAATTGACTTTGTCTTAAAATGCACACTCAAGTTTATACTATTACATTGTTAACCACAACTATCTTACCGTTTCATATAAATGACTGAATGGATAAAAAATGCTCTTCCACCACGTGGAAATCACAAAATGCCTCATATAGCAATAATAAAAGAAAAAATGGAATTTTCGACGTACGACCTTTTGCACTTTGAGTGACGAAATGTTGTTAATCTAATTTACAAATATATTCAAAAAATGTTTTTATAATGTGTTTGTGTGGAACATTTTAATCCAAATTAAGGGGATAGGTACCTTTTAAATGTCAAAATATGCAAAAAAAATTACTACATTTCGAATCTTAATATCTCCATGAATAAATTATTTACATAAATGAAATTTTGTATGCATATTTTAACTACCTTTATATTTTGTAAACTATTTTTTAAAAGATTTCTACCCCTTAAAATATATTGTAAATTGGACCAAAATGAAATGCATGGTTTTTGTTATTAGAATATTATATAGTGCATTGCGCGCAGTATTCTGGGCAAAATAATTATTATTCTGAGCTGAATTTTTTTATATACTTAAAAATATATAGTATAATTACAATAACAAACTCTTAGATTTTTTTTAATTTCTTAAAAAAAAATTTTAATAAAAAAAAAACTGATTATTTTAAAAACACAAATTAATTTTTTTTCAAAAACTTTCAACAGGATAGAAAAAAAAGTTGGTCATTTTAAACGTATATATGGTTTACATGATCAGTTCAAATTTCATGTAATTCTAACCAACCATTCCAGAGAAATCTTGTGCTCAAGTGGTAAAATCACAGTTTTGAGATATCGTCGTTTAAAAACAATTCGCTAGTGAAATTCTTTTGCAGTAAAGGAAGGAAACAAATGAAACTAAAAGTAGAAGTCAAAGTACCTTGTTCCCAGATAAAAAATAAAATTAATAAAGCAATGTACATGGAGATGGATTTAGCAATATAGAGCATAGTCAAAATATACATTTTTGTGATCGCTGATATCGACAAAGTACAAAATGTAAACAAACCATCTGGCTCTAAATGTTTGATTAAGGGCTTCACTCGTTTAACCATAACTTCCGTTCTAGAGTGAAATTTTACATCAGGTTTGTTTTAAAACGTTGCTAAGAAACAGAGCATTACAATCAAATCATAATAACTTTTTGATTTTTTTTGAAAATTTAAAAGGTTTCTAACCCCTTAAACAAGAAAACGAAATTACTTAAAATTAGAGACAAATATAAAACGAAAATAAACCACTTAAAATTAGAGATGAATGTTCAAAATACACAAACATGAGTGAAAATATTCAGTTACATAATTATATTCTATTATTAGCCCATGCTTTAATTACCATCATTGTTCCTCACGTTATAATTAATATTAATCATGAATGGTATTCTTGTGATTTTCTTAGCTTTCATTGTTGAATTTTATTAATTCCACTTGGATCATTGCTTACCGGAAGAGCGATATGTACAGTAAATTTACTTGTACATTTAATATTTTCAACTAATTTCAAATTTTCTTTCCCTTTTGGACACTTATGATGTCAAATCCATCTCGTACGCGTTTGGTGTATGTCTGTCCAACATTACATCGATAACTTTTAACGCATAGAAAATAAACTTTAATCGTAAATTTAACTTTGAGGATGGGAAGATAACTGTCACATAAGATTTGGTTTCGATAAGGATTATTAGGGGGATGCTATTATTGAAGCAAAGCCAACTGACCAATAAACTGTTTGTGCTAAATTCACTGGATATGGATTTATGATCTGAATCTGTAAGATCTTCAGGTTCTGGAGCACAAGGTAATTACGTATGACTAAGGTATGTCACTGAGAATTCTTGTTAAGCCTTGCATATAGTATATAGATAAGATTTCGTTTTATCATATCGCACCACGGCAAGAAAAATGACACAAATCAACGAATAAAAGTTTTGATGTTATGTGATTGAAAAATATGTATGAGGTGCACCAGCGAGTTATTTTACTATTCTATAGAATAAAATAGACGTTACCACCATAAATACTTACCTAAAATGTAAAAGAGGCTTATACTATTTCAATATAGCATCCTTAAGTTTTATAGCATCCTTAAGTTGAGGTTTCTCAAATTCTTCAATTTTGAGTTGTGTCACTTTTCTTGCCGGGTTACGATAAGATGCTTTGTGCTCCTGCGAACTATTGAACTCACATCATTGGATTGGTTTATTGTTTTTCTCAAAAAGAAATTTAATTTAGAAAAAAATCCACAGAAATGAAAGTATGTAGACAATGATAAAGTAAAATGTTGAGTTTTATACAAATATCTATATGAAAATAATATTGTAGTGTAGAAATAATTAACAATTCGAAAGAAGATATATTATAGTTTTTTATTTGAAGAAAAAAGATGAACTGACAAAAAAATGGAAAATAAGTTATGAATAACTTTAAACTCTGCAAATACGTATATAAAATAGTAAACATCGTTTGATATTTTTGGATTCTTTGAGATAACTTTTTGAAAGTTACATTATGTTATTGCTTAAAATATAAAAATCTGTTTAAAATTAAATTAGAAAAGTTAGAGGAAAATATCGTCCACTATATCAAAGTCTAATATTATTTTGGAACCTGGAACTTTCTGTTTTATTTCACTTATATATATTCAGCACCTGGCAATATTATCAAATATTATTATAAAATATTTTTTATATACGAGTACTTATATAGTTTATACTAAGCATAAAAAGTGAAAATTTATTCTTTGCATTATTGCATCAAAAGTAAACTTTTATTCCGTGATAGAATTTTATGTGGAACGTTTGTTCTTGTCTAAAAATTGCCTATCTAAATAATTCAGTTCTATATTTCTTTAGTAGTAAATAATATTATTTTTACACTTTTATATTAATAATACCATAGCTAAAATATCTTCTACATATCATACATTATTTATTACATGAGTTTCTAAACGCTATATTAAAATATGTCGAAATATATAATTTTCGCTTCCATGTATAAATATTTGCAATCAAGAATGATAACTTTTTAGAAAAGCTACCACTATAATATATTCAAAATGACTCAGTATAAAAATAATTAAGAGGGTTTCTTTCAAAAATATCTCAAACATTATCACAACAATAAATTTATGAAACATAAATAAAATTAAGCTCCGGAAATATTTCTTTACATACGTCTTCGTTTCCCCAGATTAAATTTGCATTTTATTATAAATTTTGTTTCGATATCTAGATTATTTTTGAGACCCGTTTTTTTTTCTTATAGATTGTTTGCAATTGAATAAGTTAGATTTAAATTATTTTTAAAGTGTTGCGAACGATTTCGATTTAAAGACTGTTTACATAATCTAAAACTATAAATTTAATTCTAAGAATTTACCTTGAATATCAAGTGGAAAAACGCTTAGGTAAATTACATTAAATCAGCTGTTTGCCAAGCTTTAAACCTTTCTGCAGCTAATCATGAAGGAATAAAACATTTAATTTATCTTAAGCTACTGTCATTTATTGAATTTTCATTTATTTTCATGTTTAACTCTTTAAATATTTGATGGAATTTGTCCCTATCAAATTTTAAAACCTTTTCTGTCAGCTTCAATTAAATACACTTAAGGTAAAGATTCAACTTTCAAGCAGAATAAGTTGATTGGTTTATTGATATTAGTTATGTAAACGTGATTATAGACAGTTTTTCGATATAGATTTGTTTTAGTGTATATGTGTGTGTATCTAACACTTGACTTAAAGATTGTTTTCGCATAATAATCCACTAAAAGGTAAAATTTGCATGGATTCGTAAGCTTTGAAATTTTAATATACACAGTCCAGTCACATTAATGTGACCACCACCTACTTTCGACGTCAACGTGAAATAACCAATCACAAAAGGCAGGTGGTAGCACATTGCAGTGGAGTGTATATAAAGGATGTCCTAGGGCATCGGAAAACATTTCAATCGTTGGCGTAATGCAGAACCGTAGCGATTTATCCGACGTCCAAAAGGGCATGATTATTGGCTTTCGAGTCAAGGGTGGAAGCATTTCGGAAACGGCTAATTTTGTGAACTGTTCGCGTGCCGCCGTGGTAAAAGTATACCCTGCATGGTAAAATGGCACTATCCAAAATCAACGGCGTGGCACATATGGTGCACCACGGGCTATCGATGACAGAGGCGAACGAAGGCTACGGAGATGCGTTCGGGTGAATAGACGTGCAAATGTTGAGCAACTGACCGCCCATATGAACCAAGGGGCTACCAAGAATGTATCCTCAACAACGGTTCAGCGAACGTTGCTACGCATGGGCCCCCGCAGCAGACGCCTGGTTAATGCACCTATGCTGACTGCTGTTCATCGGCGACGAAGGCTGGAATTTGCACGCCAGTACCGCAACTGGACGTCCACAGAGTGGCGACAGGTGGCTTTTTCCGATGAATCACGTTTTATTCTCCATCGGACAGATGGACGTTGGCGTATACGGCGTGAAACGTCTGAAAGCAAACACCCTGCAACAATTGCCGGAAGAATCCAGGCTGGAGGAGGGAGCATTATGGTTTGGGGAATATTTTCCTGGCATACACTGGGTGCGCTCATCATTGTCGAAGGCACGATGGATCAGCACAAGTACGCATCTGTCCTTGCGGACCATGTACACCCCTACATACAAATTACTTTTCCTCAGAATGATGGCATCTACCAGCAGGTCAATGCGAGGTGTCATACAGCTCGCAGTGTATGTGCGTGGTTCGAAGAGCACCAGGATGAGTTTACCGTACTCCCCTGACCAGCAAACTCACCGGATTTAAACCCAATAGAGAATCTGTGGGACCACCTCGATCGGGTTGTTCGCGCCATGGATCCTCAACCGCGTAATCTATCACAGCTGGCCACGGCACTGGAGTCGGCATGGCTCAACATCCCAGTGAACACCTTCAGAAACCTATTTGACTCTCTTCCTGCACGTCTCGCAGCGGTCCGCTATGCCAAAGGTGGTTATTCTGGCTTTTGATAGGTGGTCACATTAATATGTCTGGACTGTGTACGTTTGTAAACAGATGGGATTTTACTTAAAACGCATTGATGGCTAATATATTACAAAAAAGGACGGATTGAAAATACATCTCTAATTTTGTTGCTGCTGTCGAAGTCAAGCGAAAATGAGACCTGCTGAAGGAATTTATGTTGGGAGATTTAAACAAGGCGTCTGTAATAAAAATGAATAGAACGCACAAAAATTAAAGGATTTGGAATATAAACTGGCTCGCCACTGGTAGTATGTTGGTAAAAAGTAAGAACTATTATCATATCTTTGTCGTAAAAACAGTGTAGTGTGATGCGAAAAATTAAATATCCAAGATTCATATTGTTTGAAATTGTAGCTTATAGTTCGGAATTTATTTTGCGGAAATTTAATATAAATGATATAAATTATATATATATATATATATATATATATATATATATATATCCTCACACGAATTTACTAGTTACAAAGACAAACAAAAGCAGCAGCACTTGAGTAAATATAACGAGTCTCCGATTCCCATTTTCAGATTCATCACATCAATGTACCTAAATAGGCACTTCTCAAACCAGCCTAAAGATTTCCTTTTAAACATTTTCCCTTTAAATTATCTATTTTCTAATTCTTCGTTGATTAAAACGGATTAGTTTGCGTATAAACTCATGCTTTCCTTTAAACTATTATTAGTCTAGACAATTCGATTATGAGTAATTCAATCCTTCATTTCTAGCCAATCATCCATTGCCTGAAGATGTAACAGGCTCTTCTAAAAGTTATATTCTGCATGTGATCTTATTCGATTCTTTTCAACCAGCTTCCAGAGCGTTTTCAATTACGTGATTTCAAAGAGTTTAGGCCTCTCTTGTCGGGTGTCAGAACAATACTGTAATTTCCCACAACTATGGTCCAAAAGCGTGCACGAAAACCCCGATATTTCAAACATGTGCGGCATCTAGCGTTTCGCAATAAACGGATGAGTATATATTGAATAATATTGCTAGGGTATGTGAAAGAACTTTGCCAGGCATATATTTTTACTTGTCAGCTGTTAGTACTAGTTACGTATCGCAAAACATTCTTTCAACTTTGGTTCTTTATCAATTTATTAAGGAAACTCTCAGAATCACCGAAAAAGTTTTTAATTTTAGCATTAAAAATTAATTTATACCAAACTGTGTAGATGGCACAAATAGTTTTTAAATTTCGATAATTTTTGACGGTTACGAACTCAATAACATGAAACCTATCGTAGAATTAGTATAGTAAGTACACTATGTAAAAACAAGTTTTTTTCTCCGATATAGAAAAACTCACATGTGAAAAATTGGCTTTTAGAATCACCGAAATATTTTTTTCACTGGGCTCAAGAATGTCAAAACATCTCAAATGGAGATAACCCCGTTTTTCATCGTAGCCTCACTATACTTATGATATGTTTTAGGTTGTATATATAACTCTGTCAAAAATGTTCGAAATTGAACTATCAAATAACCATTAAAAATTAATTTATACCAAACTCTGTAGATAACAAAAATGTTTTTTCAATTTCTATCATTTTTGATTGAGTTACATATACAACAACATACAACATATCGTAAATATTGTGAGTCTGCGATAAAAACGGTTTTTTCCCCGATTGAGATTTTTGCCATTCTTTTTATTCCTAGTAATTCCCTGAGCCATTGGTCTTTCTTTATGATCTTGAATTTTTTTGGATAATCCTTACAATCTTTTGAGTATAAGTAGAAATAGAAAATCAATCTCGATTCTAAATTTTGAAAATTTAATTTAAAATACTGCTTAACCTATGCATTTTTGCAAAATTTCAAGTGCTTTAGTTCAAAGATGGATGGAAAATCAATCTCGATTCTAAATTTTGAAAATTTAATTTAAAATACTGCTTAACCTATGCATTTTTGCAAAATTTCAAGTGCTTTAGTTCAAAGATAATTATTTTTCAGTTCAGTGAAACACTTAGCAAATGGAATTAAATTGGAATTGATGCGCATGGGATTTATCAATTTTTCTAATCGATCAAAAATGTTTACCTATGGACATTTCGGATCAAATTAATATTTTTTGGACCAAACTGAATATACAAGATTTGTTGTAGAAAACAAAGTCTGATTAATTAATGTTTTTTTTATCATAAATGGAAAAGTTTGTTTTGACCCCACTATTCGCTCAAAAAAAGTATACGTTGTACTATAATTGCGTACTTCATAACACAAGTTTGGTCTATGCTAAAAGTTCCAGATGGTGGGTCTGGCTTATTCAAATTTGCGCGACTCAAATTCGTTGTAACCTAACTATACCTTTATTTGGAACACACTATATGTTTATCAAATTCATTATTTTTAATAAATGATTCACATATTTCTAAAAACCTTTTTAAGTTCATACTTAACAAATATCCGAAAGAAGCTCCGAAGTTATACACTTCCACTTCTCCATATCAAGATAAAAATGCAAACCTCCTATTCTGTGCTTATTTAGCAAGATTAACAAGCAATTTGATTCCCCTGTGCATTAACAAAAAGAAATACACCAACGTGGAATACCAAAGCCCCCCACTTGATAAAGTGAAATATTTAAAACGCACATAAGATCTGAAATTGAATCCATCCAATATTCCGCCGCCATTGATAGCTGTTCCACTTAAACTATCTGGCCAGTTTGAGTGCAGGAATTCTTTTGGATATCCGCATCGAGATAAAAAGAATCGGACCCTCAAATATGCAATAAGGAGCAGAATGGGGAAGGGATCTAGCGTCAAAAATAAAGAGTTGCTCCAATTGCTCCAAAAACAGCAAAAGCTTTTATGGAGTTTAATAAAAGTTAAGACATTCCGAAGAATTCGAAAATGATTTGTTTTTCCAAAAGCTCTTTAGAAATGCTTCCCCAAAACTGCTGTGATGCAAGAAATTGAGTTCCAGAATTTGTTTGGATATCTTAAAGTAATAAAATAAAAGTAAAACAGGACTTTTGAAATTGAGTTTTTTTTTTATTCGGATCAATGAACCAGGCCGGGAAGAGACATAAGTTTTTGTATAGTACTTAAAAGAATGTTTTTTACAACATATGTTATAATCAATGCAAATTCGGGTGTTACTTCAACTTCCTCACTCATTTGTATTTTTATTCTTTCGAAAGACTTATTTTTGAGTATAGCTCTGTAACATAGAATTCATCTTTTAAGATCTCAGCTGCCACTGCGAAACTGCGCAAACGACAGCTGATTTTTTAAAAGGAGTTCCAGGTTCAAAAACGCCATTAGATTTTGATGGCAGGTGATATATTTATCCGTAACTATTTTTTCATTAGATTTCATACAATTCAATTAGTATTTTTTGATATGGCATCGTAGAACATTAAAGAAGCATTTGATTACAAATGAAAAAGTATCAAATGATTATTGTTCTGTATGAAGTTAATTAGTAATGGTTTTGTTTTTCAATACATCTTTCAAAATTTTTTCCTTCTCGAATTTTTAATTATTTCTAAGAAACTATATTGGAAAACAAATCAAAATGGATTTCTAAGACATTTTAAACCTGCTTGTTGTGAAAGTTCGCTCTGTTTTTATTATCATTCAAATACAATGAGTTCCCTCTAGAATACAGAAAATTGTTAGCGTTTAAATTTTACTATAATTTATTACATAACAAAAATAAGTACTTTATATAACTCAGTAAAATAAATATTCACACAACCTCATATACAACTGGTAATAAAATTATCTTTCAGGAAACTTTTCCAGCAAAATTTATTTGATAAATCAATCATTGACAGACATTTTCCGTCACGTCGTATAGTTGGTGGCAGTGTTTTTGGAGGATCGTGTTACATACGAAAGCATTTGGACAGCTGATTGGAAAAGTCCAAAGCTTTTGGACAGTTCTGGTTTTTTTATTCACACTGAAAATCTATCTTATCACCTACAATTACTTACTGATCAATTCTTTACATCCAGTATTTGATTTTTTCCTATGAATGTTTGAATATTTAGTATACAGAAGTAATTTTATAGTCTTTAACGCCTAATAAGTTAATAGCCTTTATAAAATAAACGTTCTTTTTCACTGTTTGTTCTATAAATATTTATATTTCGATATTGATTTTTCATTTTTCTGTCTTTTTTGTTCCATAATAATTTTGAAAATTGAAATAATAAATTTGAATTTATATGATGTAGTTTATGTTGCATAAACTTAATTTTTTGTCTGTTGCATGTTGCCTACTTCTCATCTTTCCTATCTGCCGTACGATTGGAGTAATCTGTTTCACAGTGTGCAAAAATAAATAAAAACTATCTTATTACATTATATTCTTGTCTATCTTATCCTCTCCGCTCCCGCCGATGAACTTTTTATTCATTGTTTTCTTATTTTCTTAAATATTAATACGACGTCTTTTGAATCTAGAGCAAAAATTCAATAGAAAGCTTCACAAAAATGATAATTTAAACATACAGCTCGAAATAAGAAAGTTTTAAGAATGCTTTATCAAAGAAATAAAACTAAATTTCAGCTGTATTATGCAAACATAAAATTACAGCGACACAGCAGGGTTATTCTAAATAGTTCTCAAAGATGAAAATGAAGTTAATTTTTTTCATGCGATGCATTATTTAAACGTATGATTTCGAAATGCGCGTAAATAACATTACAATTATTTATAATTTAACTATTTCTAAGTTTATTTGTTTCTGTATGTTGCAAAGATTTAAAGTTGTACAGTATTTTACAAGTATTTCGT
The DNA here is from genome assembly GCA_947359465.1 of Metellina segmentata. Taxonomy (NCBI): domain Eukaryota; kingdom Metazoa; phylum Arthropoda; class Arachnida; order Araneae; family Tetragnathidae; genus Metellina; species Metellina segmentata. The sequence continues at coordinate 112,190,323 of OX375874.1, forward strand.
GAATATGCATTAGTGATATTTTAGTATGCTTTGACTCAGTTTTTAAAGTTTAAAAACAACAATGTTAAGGTTTTAATCGATACTCTGAAGAAAAGATACTGGTAGAAATTATTACTATGCAATAAGAATTAATGTGGAAAGAAATTAAAACCAAATGTAGCTTATTAATAGCTAACTTATGATAGAATTAAAAGCTTCTTATCCGTGATAGAATTTTTACTTATTCTATCATATATAACCAGTCAAGAGCTTAAATTTGATTGTTTTATTTTCGACGATAGTTATTTTAGAATAAATTCTAAAATCATTTTAAAAAATGGAACCTATATCTAGTAAAAAAATGATTTACAGAATAATATAATTCTTACTCATGAAAACAGCTGTAAAATGGCAACTGAATTTTGTTGTAAAAAGGTAATTGAATAGTTTTGAAATGACACTTGAAAATAGCTGCAAAATAGCAATGGGATATGGTTAATAACATTGGGATTAAACGAGAAAACTTTCTAATTATTTCTAACCAATAAATTAAAAAGGATAACTAAATTTCAATAATTTTTTGTTTCAACAAATAAATAAATTAAAATATCAAGTAAATTTTAAAGCAATTCCGAATGGCTTTTAAATTTATAAAAGTAAAATAATGTTATAAGAGCTAAATAGCTTATTTGGGTTATATATAGCCAAATTAAAAGGATTTGCAAATATGATTCACATTTCAAGGCAAAATGGTACATACTCAAGACATCGAATCCGACAAAAATGTTTCCTTTGCCACTCCAACAAAAGCAATACACGACAATCCAATATCCATGTTTAATTTGCGGAAAAACATTTCATCTGCAAAAAAATAATACACACGAGTTTGAATAATTATCACCGGTAAATAAAAAACAATCGCTTTTCATTCTATCGCAAGATAATTAATACACGGTGCATTTTCAACTCATGACAAGACAGAAAAATTGCTTTTGTGTACGTGCACAGTCGTGGAAACAAAACATTTGTTTCGCAATGGTAGGGGAGGGAATGCCCGCCGTTCATCAAACATCCCCTAACGATGTTGTAATCTCCTTAAGAATATTTTATTATTTCTCTTAAACGAGAAGGGTAAGTATCGCTTTATTATTATGTTCGAAGAATTACATTTATCATTCTAGTTAAGAATAGTAAGACTCTTAAGACTAGTTATGAGCTGCTAATCGTTACTTTATTTCAATAGAGAATAAATGTTCAATCAAGGTGGTGTCATGTTAAGAAATTTACATTAATTTTAATGATATTAATTCTAAAATAGTAATCGTATAGTCAACTTTCGTCTTTAGACGTATTTACTCGTTTCTCGAGAAGTCGACTTCATATTATCGTTTAATTCTTTTAGGTTATCTTCGGAAGCGGATATTACAGGTAATGCAAGTTCAACATTAATCCTTTATAATGTAGTTATATGTATTATTGTTTCAATAACTCAAAGAAACAATCCAGATTGTTACTGTCTTTTAAATTATAACATTATTTTCAAAATCTGAATCAAAAGGTTCTAAAAATATACTAAAAGTGCTTATAATTTCGTCAGTTGTACGAAATTTCCTGTTTAAAATTTTCTTCGAGACACTACCGAGTTTCTCAATAAGCCGACCCCCTTTACGCAGACTTTATCTATATATATAAAACGCTTATGCGTGGTGGAAAAAGGGCCTTTATTTATTTCTTCCCATTGGCAACGATTAGTTTATTTACAAATCCATATTTATAATGGTATCCATACCACGTGTCTCATTCCTTTGTTGCTATGCTCCTCTTATAATACATAATATAATTTACTGACGTTGCTATGACAACGAGATCTTTCTTATGATTTTAACTTAAAAATAAAGGGATTGGCGAACGGTAGCGAGCAGGGGGGATAGCACCCTAGTATTTTTTTATTCTTTTAGATTAAAAGACTCGAATCTATGGCTTCTCTTCTTCGGAAACGGATATGACAGGTAATTCACATTTAGTAATGCATCGCATTTACTGGTATTCTTTTGGCAGAATGAAATATATTTTATGTCTTTTGAAAAAGTGTCGAATATAACATGCATATGATCAATGATTTTATTTTGTAACTATTATAACAAGTAAAATGTAAAAAAAACAACAAAAAAACTCATTGTAATAAGTGTCCTGCAACTAAAGAATGTAGTATTTGTTAAGTATTTTATGTGATAAGTGTTCATTGGGTATTCAGTGAATATTTTAATTTAAAAATATGTTTGAATAGTATTTGTATTTACAACCATTGTGCATGTAATAATACAGATTATGCACAGTTACTCGATACAAATTATTTAAAATGATGTTTCATTCATGTTACATATTTGGTTATTACAACAACACTTCGAATATGATCGATGTAATAAACATTGCATCGATTGCTGAGAGGGAAAACACCCAAGAGAAGTGCCGCAGAGGTTTAGCATTTTATAGGGATTGCAATGAAACTGAGATAAGATTCTGAGTTTGCAATAATAGCTATTCTAGATAATGCCCTTGTTGTTCGTCAGAAAGAGACAAATATGTCAGGTAGGTTAATTATCTCTTTATTTTCGAGTAATTGAAGCAAATGAAATAAATTTTTAATGAAATTATCTTGAAAAGAAGAGTATAAGAGAAGTTTAAAAAGTTACACCGATAAGCTTATTGTTGCTTTAACCCACAACTTTGATTCCTTCAGGAAAGTGTCCAGAGAATATTCGTATACAACCTTGCATTCCTTTCACCAGTGTGTATTCAATGAAATGTATTTTCACTTGCGTCGGTTGGTTTATTTTTATTATTTTCCTAAGGTTTAGGATATCATAAATCTGAAAATGTTACGAAATTTATTTCACCAATCTTTTTCGTTTTCTAGTAAAGCTATGTTTTTCTGTCCATTTCCAAGCCATTTTCTCTCAAACGTTCTAGTCAAAATTTACTCGAATATAATACATGGTATTTTCAATTACATTTAGTTCTGAATAACTCGCAAAAACTATCCGAAATACCAAATACAGGTATTGTAAAATGATTTGTGGTTCTAAAAAACTTGAAATATTTGTTTAGATATCCACAAATTTATATATTTAGTCACAAATACGATTAAAACAAAATACACAGTACAAAGTTTAATAACATATAAACGCGCAATTAATACATAAAATTGACAAGAAAAGATAAGACAAAAGAAACACAATAGCGGACTATATACGTTCTTTAGCCAATCAATATCTCCGGAAACGTACAAGTAGTGGTGTGAAGAACAAATCTGCACGTGGCGGATGTCCATATCTTGGGGCCATGGTGGTCTTGTTGGAACAGTAACGGATAAACACCTTGAGGGAATTAAGTTCAAATCGAATGAAAGACCTCTGTGTACAAGAGGGCTGGTGCACATTAAATTTGTCGTGGCCTCAAATTTCCTCACGTTGATGTGGTGTAGAAGTTTGGAGATCGATGTGCCAGTCCAATCATCCCTCAGACATTTAAAAATTGCAGTGTTGAGGGTCATTTAAAATTTCAACTTTTCAATTCAAACTAATATCCAACATCCTTCATCATCATACCATCTGTTCAGATACCAAACGTCCCATCATCTCTCAGAACATTAAAAACGCCTGTGATGGCGGTCGGTTAAATTCTAGGGCAAATATCTAACGTCTTACATCATCACGGATAATGTAGTGTAAATGCCAAACGGTCCCATTATCCCTCAGAAAGTTAAAAATTTCATTGATGGTGGTCAGTTATACTTTCAAGTACTCAATTCAAACCAATATTCAACGTCTTCCATCAACACGACATCTGTTCAGATGCCAAACGTCCAATCAGCCCTCAGAAAGTTAAAAATTCCAATGATGGTGGTCAGTTATACTTTTCAATTACATAACATACTTTTCAATACACTCAATTCAAACTAATACAGGGTGGTCCCGAATTCATGGTACAAACTTTAATGGTAGGTACAGGACATTGTAACAATGATTTATTGTATAGGAATGTATAGTCGCAAGTGACGCGGTGAGGCGTAAACAGGGGAAATAAAAGGAAAGAGAAATGGAGTGATCGGTTGGTATCATTGCCGGTAGAGGGCAGTAGATGTCTAGCCGCTGTTGAACATGATGCATCGCAGTAGGGAAAAGCGTCATTCACAATTGTGCTGCCGTAGACGATGGGTGACTTTACGTATGCAGAAAAAGCAGACATGCATTACATGTACGGCCGTGCAAATGGTAACGGCAGAGCTGCGTTACGAATGTATCGCGCGGAGTATCCTGATCGACGAATGCCGGATCATAGAATTTTTCAACGGTTACATCGTCAACTTTGTGAAACAGGTGCGTTCGACGTCAACAGACATGGCGCTGGTCGAGTAAGAGCTGTACGCACTCCAAGGCTGGAAGAAAGCATCTTGAACATTGTGGCTGATAGACCCGAGTCAAGCACAAGAACTGTTGCGCGTGACGTAGGTGTGAGTCATCAGGCTGTATGCAGAGTGTTAAACGAAAATCGCTTACACCCCTTCCATTTTCAGAAGTACAAGCATTGAATCCGGCAGATTATCCTCGCCGCGTGAACTTCTGCCTGTGGGTGATGCAGCAATGTGCGTTGCAGCCGGATTTCGTAGATTATGTGCTATTTACAGATGAAGCGACATTTTCACGCGAGGGTGTCTTTAATGCGCACAATTCCCATGTGTGGGCAACCGATAATCCACATGCAACGCGTCGACATGCGTTTCAACAACGTTTCAGTATTAATGTGTGGGCTGGTATTGTGAACGACTTTTTGATTGGCCCATACTTACTACCCACGCGGCTCACTAGCGGAAGCTATCTTATTTTTCTGAAAGAAGTGTTACCACAACTGCTGCATGATGTTCCGATCGCCATTCGTAACCGCATGTGGTTTCAGCACGATGGGGCGCCAGCACACTTCAGCATTGATGTACGGAATTACCTGAATGCCACGTTTGGTACTCGATGGATTGGGCGTGGTGGACCAGTCCCTTGGCCACCCCGATCTCCCGATTTATCGAGCCTCGATTACTTTTTATGGGGACATCTAAAGCATCTTGTTTATGAGACTCCAGTTGACTCAGATGAGGATCTCGTCGCTCGCTTATCTGTAGCTGCTGCAGGTGTGCGTGAAATACCAGGCATCTTTGAACGTGTACGCCAATCGCTCCACTGACGCTGTCAAGCATGTATCGATACTGGTGGACGCAATTTTGAACAATTACTGTAAACATGACACTTGTCAACAACGCTTTCAATAAAATCTTTGTTTTTCCTTTCGGCCGTTATTTCCCCTGTTTTCGCCTCACCGCGTCACTTGCGACTATACATTCCTATACAATAAATCATTGTTACAATGTCCTGTACCTACCATTAAAGTTTGTACCATGAATTCGGGACCACCCTGTATACAGCGTCCTCCATCATCACGAAATCTGTGCAGATGAAACCATCCCTCTGAAGCTTAAAAACGTCATGGAGAACAGGAACTTTAAAATTACTCCATCCTCTGCATCAGCGTCAAATATTGCAATGCTTCTTTGCACCTTCGAAACAAACAAAACCAATAAAAGAAGCGCATAACAGGCGCTCTCCATTTCTGGATAGCTCATTTGAGAAGACCGCATTAAGTATTTACCGCGTGATGCGAGACGATCGTTAAAAACTGCCTTTATTACAGCCGAACAGAAAGAAACAAGACGTTTCAATTACTGATGGCATGCATTGGAAACGGAAGGAGGCAAGTTACGAGGCCTCGAATTACTCGGAGCACTAGGAGTCACCAAATACGCCGCTTTCTAAAATTACGCGCGATTTATTGCAGAATGCTGCGGCGTGACATGCAGGAAGTTACAAATCAGTCAAGAGTTTAGGTATCGCGTCTTGCCTGCGTTCAACACTTCCTCGCTTTTCATTTTCAGGAACAACGTCATTTCGTTTTCGGCTTACGTGTGGGCATTGTATACCCAATCTATCTATTTTATCTATATATATATATATATAAAAAAGGATGTGTGTGTGTCTATCCAAATCTACACCGCTTGACCAATCCACACCAAATTTGGCACAGTAGAACTCCAACTATCCGAACTCCGACTATCCGAATCGCTGATTATCAGAATCGCTATCAGAATTTCAGAAGAAAAAAAATTAAGACGGAAACGTACTGCGATTCACAAAATAATGAATCTGTCTACGCGCGCTACTGTCTTTCTCTCCGCTATGTTCAGCAAGCAATGACTTTCATTTACAGTACGGTACGTACATACTGTACTAATGTACAACACTTGTAAGTGCGCTTAACATGTAAAAGTTTCGCCTTTTCATTTAATTAATTAAAAGCTCTTTTTCTTTAAAAATAGTTTTTTCCCCCATTTTCAAAATACATACATACAGTAATTAATTAAAATACATACCTGACCCTTTATCGGAAAAAATCCAATTATCCGAATTTTTGATTATTCGAATGGCGTCCGGTCCCAATTGATTCGGATAATTGGAGTTCTACTGTACACACACTTTAGAACATTGCGGAAAACATAAGCTATTACTTTCCTGTCTTCAGACCAATATGTAGCACTTACTACCATGAAAATTGGCACACGGATAGTCTTAAAAGTGCCACTCGAAGCCCCAATTCAAAATCTAAAGTTTGTTTTCTTGCAATAAATGAATATTGACATGGAAGAGCGTTCTACAGGAAAATTAACGGGGAAATGTCGCCGTCATATTTGAGCATTACTAAATTTCATAAATCATAAATCATTATTGTCTCCATCAATTTTTTTCTGGCTTTTTCGAATTGCTATTTTTTAGCTCAGAAAGTCGAAATTCGACAGTTCCGCTTTTCAGAATTCTGCATTTTTTTTATCGGAATCTCGTTTTTGTTTGTATATGTCTTAGTCTTTTGCACATTGCAATATATTATCCAGGAATTAAATGTATGTATTTGCATTCGAAGTAAATTGTACAAGATATGAAAATGTTAAAAAGAAGTTAAAACGTATTTTCCGTGCAACTTAAATAATTGCAATTTTCTATGTAAGAAAATTGATTATTCCAATTCACTTTTCAATCAACATTTAACCATTTTAAACGCCGGATTATTCAACTAGTCCTGTAATACATACAACTGGACACCAGTCTTGTGTAAGTTTGGAGAGTGGGGTGCCAACATAGATATTAACCTCGTCATCTGGCTGTAGTTCAAACTGACGAGGTGGTGTCCTCGGATATTTAGCATCGGGATTGATCCCGATCGTCGCATTGTTGCTTTGGAGCGACATAATTTCTTGCAAACATGAAAAATGTACGAAAGAGGTGAAATTTTGTTACTGCTTTATATGAACAGGTCTCTTAATGATAAACTCGGGCTTCAGTAACACTAGCGTACTTCATCCTGTGCTGACAATCTGGACGTGTAGGAGGTGCAAATTGGTATCTATAGCTTTGATATCAGTTCCCTCTTTGTCTTGTCAGAATTTTGGATGATTTGTGAGTAGAGCGTTGAGATCAAGCTCACAAATTGGAATATATGTGCTCAATCAATAGAAAACTGTGCATGCGGAAAGAAATGCCTTATAGTAGGACGTTACTGGTACTTTGAGATAAGAGTATCGAACGTTTCTAAGACAGCAACCTGGAAAAACACCTGTTGTTCAATCGAATCTAATTTTAAAAAAATTTTGGGACGTCGATGCCCAACAAGGACTTGTTTTAAAATATAATCTGAGCATAAAATAGACGTCGTTGAAGGGCTTAGACTGAAAAGGGCCAGATCGTAAAAATTTTAGCCTCTGAAGGCCAGGTAGAAAATTTGAAGATATTTACATAGCTAATTCTACTCATGCAACAAAAAAAAATAAATAAATAAACAGGCTCAAATTATTTTTTTTATTAGGTAATTGGTAATTTTTAGTTAACGTCGTACTAGAGCAACACAACGGGCTATTGACGACGGTCCGGGATCAGTCCCTTAAGGGAAAGATCCGAGGACAACACCTCGTAATTTTGAACCACGGTCAGATGACGAAGCAACACCTAAGTTGGCACCCCACTCTCCAAACTTCCACGCCAACCCAACGTGAGGACTTTCGGCCACGACAGATTTAAGGTGCACCAGCCGCCTCTACACCATACGTTTACAAACATCCATGCCCGGACCCGGATTCGAACCAGGAACCTTCCGATCTAGAGGCTAACACCTTAACCACTATACCGGTTGGTCGGCTTTTTTATTAGGAAGTGATATTTTTACATACATTTTTATACACATTACATACATTTTTACATTTTGATGACACTTTCAAAAAACTAATAAAATATTTATGTTTATTAATAATCGTATTATAGAATAGATTAGATTTTGTACTAATGCGATGAATATAAATGTTTCTTCAGATAATATTTCATCCTCCCCCCATATTGAAGTTCGAAGTTAGTACTTCCTATCTTTAAAGTTGCTTAAAATAGTCATTTGTTAATAATGATCTAATTGCGCTTTTACATACTTAATTTCGAAAATGTCCGTTCACATTGGCAAAGAAACTTAGATGCAGATACAAATCCCCGTGCATTTGCTTTTAGTTGGCCGTATTTATCTTCCAAAAGATATTTGTAGAGCTCGGTTAGTCACTTGTTTGGAAATCACTTCCAATTGATGGACTGACAGAAGTTCCTCAATTCTACAGTCAAATGGATTTCTAAATATGGGAATGTCTTTTGCACTTGCATCAAGATCCGAAAAAAACTGTTGTAACTGTAGGTTAAGTTCAGCAACTATACCAGCAGCTAATTTTTTTAGAAATTGGGATTTCGCTAATATTTGAAATTTTTTACAGCATGCAAAATGGTCAAACTTGTTTAATGTGACTTGTGTTTCAAACAATGCAAACATATGACTTTAAGAGAGAGTAGGTTTCAAATACGATCTGTAACAAAAAAATCGACGCACCAAGAAGGAATCATCCGATTCCTTTGAAATTTCGTATGCAAAAATGTTTTGACCAAATATGCAAATGATTAAAATTTGGTGTCCAATGAATGAATAGTGCGATCTCCAGCGCATCGGAACTGCGCATCCAGCAGATGTATATAAGGAGTTGTTCTTGAACTGTTGTTAAAAATGCCTGCTGCCATTGCAATTTAGGATACCTTTCAACTACTGAAAAAATGCCTCTCCGCAGGATTCGAGCTCATTACGAGCAACTTTCAGAGTTTGAAAGAGGTCGTATCATTGTACTAAAAGAGCAGGTTGGGCAAATCGGAGAATCGCTCGTCATGTGAGTCGAAGCGATGCGGCGATTAGAAGATGCTGGCAAGAGTGGGTGGACAATGGCAGATTTCAGCGTCATGATGGTAGCGGTCGACGAAACAGATCGCGAGGACAGAGTGATTGTCAGATCAGCTGTCACACCGCCTGATTCATCGCTATCAACCATCAGTCGTGCGACCCACACACGAGTGTCCACCATGACCATTCACAGACGGCTAAGAGAGCGAAATCTACGCTCGTACCGACCGTTACGCCACCTGCCACTCAAGCCTGCACACCGTCGAGCCAGATTACAATGGTGCTTTGCTCGATCAGGCTGGAATGATGCTGACTGGGGACGTATAGTCTTTAGCGACGAATCCCGCTTCCAACTGCGTCATGACGATCATCGAAGACGTGTCTGGAGACGACCAGGGCAGCGTGCCGATCCTACTTTCACTATTGCACGCCACACGGGCCCTCAACAAGGAGTTATGGTCTGGGGTGCCATTTCCCTTGATAGCCGGACCCCTTTGGTCGTCATTAGAGGTACACTTACTGCACAGCGGTACGTTGACGACATTCTGAGACCTGTTTTGCTACCGTTCCTTTCGTAGTACCCTGGGCTTATTTATCAGCAAGACAATGCAGACCACATACGGCACGTGTTGCTATGAACTGTCTTCAAGCTTGTCAAACACTTCCTTGGCCAGCCAGATCACCAGATCTCTCTCCCATCGAGCATATCTGGGATATGATGGGAAGGCGACTGCGTCCGGTAGGGAACGTTTTGACGTAGTCCGACAATTGGAGCAAATTTGGCAAGAAATACAGCAGGAGACCATCCGGGAGCTTTATCGGTCTATGCCACGCCGTGTGGCAGCTTGCATCCAGGCTAGAGGCGGGTCAACACCTTATTGAGCTCGTTACTGTAACTCTGAAATAAATCATTCAATTGTTCTGAAATTTTAATTATTTTGTGTTCTGTACATAATTTTCCTATCCACCAAGTTTTGTCTCCATCGGACAACTCCTTCTTGGTGCGTCGATTTTTTTTTGTTATAGAGTGTATGTGCACTGTTTTCCCCTGTAATTTTAAGTTAAATTCGTTAAGATATTCCACGGTGTCTATTACAAATGCTAATTTGCATAGCCTTTTGTTGTTCGATGCTAGTGGTTGTGAGCAATTTCTCTTATTTAGAAAAAAATTCTAGTATTTCTCTAAACTGAAAAATAAATTTCCATTGCTGAGCCATCGAATTGTTGTATGGTAAGGCAAGTTAGGATTTTAGGCTTCGTTCTCTAATAAAAAATCACGAAACTGACGATGGTTAACGAGAGTGAATAAAAGCTAACCGCTGACACCTGGTTCAATATAACACAGGACTGGTATTTCAAACAAAGATCCTCCTGGTGAATAATACAAGTAATTACCAGAGCTTTTAAACATTTAGCTTCTACAGAATTTTAAAAATTTGTCCTACTAATCCTTTCTTTGTTCCACACATATTTTTACCACATTTTAACAGATTCCATTACAAATTGTACTGTTTTAGCTTTTTCTCGACTTCGTTGAAGATATCTTTCTCTGTAGTAGTTCCATGTAGACTATTCATAGAAGCTAATTCTTCAGTCACTTCAAACTCAGTATAGACACTCCGAATAAACAACAGCAATTGGGCAGTATCAGTAATGTCTATTGACTCAATCAAGAGCCAACGAAAAACACTTGAAATTTTTTCCCTTGTCTATTAATTGACTCTTGATGTAGCTCTCAATGTCCTTAACTCTTCTATCTAACAGTTGTTTTCACCGAAAGTTTACAGATTGAAATAAATCTATTTTCTTTGGGCACATTTCTTCGACTGCCACAAGCAAACATGATTGAATTATTTCATCATCGGTAAGAGGTTTCACTTTCGTGGCTAATAAATGAGCTATTCGTAAGCTGACTTTTGTTACTGTGTCATTATCATTTTTTATTTTTTGCGAATAAATTGCGTACGGATGAAGCATTCCGTTTTGGGCCCGGTGCACACATCCGGTTTTTTAACGTGCGGCGCCGCTGCCGCAACGCAAGTGCGGTCTGAAATACATTACACCCAATGGAGTAGTGCACACATGCCTCCGGCGACGCACGTCCAACTTGCGTGCAATTTGTACCGCAGTTCCCAATGGCGCCACAGCTCGTCGCACATGCGTCTCCGTTCTGAAGTACCTAGTTTTCATAAATAAATGGTGTATAAGTCATAATTAATAAATGGTTGCATCCAGTAACGTCTATTTTGTTTCAAAATATACTTTTCTTACACCAAGTAAGCGAAATAAACACGTTTTCTTCGTTAGAATATTTATCGCAAATGGCGCGAAAAGAGTATTTGCGTCATTTCACGGTTATGTGTTTACAGTTGGGCTTTGGTGCCGCAGCGGCGCCGCACGTTGAAAAATCGGATGTGTGCACCGGGCCTTAAACTTTCTTATTTTAACGATTGTTGATTTTCTGTGAGAATTTAATATTGTGTCGCGAGTTTAGTTTGGTAATGACTACGTATATTCAAATTTTTTTGCACAGCTATTATGTCATTACATGATAAATATAATGTTTTATCATTTAATTATATTTCCAATTAATTCACCTTCTATTCTGCCTTAAGAGAACGGCATTCAAAGTCCAGTTTTCTCTTCTTACCTTGTCTTGAGAGTGACATGGCAACGTTGGGTACTAAATAAAATAAAATAAAATGAAAAGAACAAAATATCAGAGTGCCGTGGCCGACAGTACCGTGTTCTCCCATAAATTATAACTGAGAGAACTGGCAACACTTTTCCTACGGCAACAGCAGACGATAGAATGCGAATATTTGACGCTAGTAGCGCCACGAGTGACCATTATTCACAACTTATTAACTAGACTATTGGTCGTTGCGGTACAGCGCAAAATTTGATTAATTTTTAATTTTTTCAGGTATAGAACTAGAACCCTGCCAAGCCGCTAATGGTCCAACCGTCATTAAAAGTATTGGTGAATACACTAAATTTTGTAAAGCCTTTTATACGATGCGTCACCCACATAAATACGATTACCTTACGATAGATATACGATAAATACGATACCACATGAAACACCCACATAAATACGATAGAAACAGTAGCAACGAAAGGAGTTAGAAGGAATTGGTTTTTACTTTTCAAATATATCATTTGAACCAAGCCCTTACTACGCTATCAAACGGATCATCAAAATTATTTGAGCGTCCTTGAATATATGCAATCAAATGAGAAAGAACATAAACACCTTGTAACTTCAATACTTGTCTACCCTCACCGACTTCAAGATGGAGCGCCAGACGATTCATAAAGGGTTTAAATTCTGCAAGAATGTAGAGGTTACGCCCTCGGTAACGGTACGAAAAAAGCGACTTCCTTAGCTCATCGCAGTACAGAAAACTTGCAAGTCATTTCAGAAGGAAAAAAAGCCGGTTGACCGAACTGAGCAAGAAAACTAGTCTACTGATCTTCGGCGCTTGTTCCTGACGTTAGTCTATGTAAAAAAGCGCGGTCACTTATAAGCAGGCTATAAAGAAAAGCGTAATTGAATGAAGCGAGGAATGAAATACCGTCCCGACAATAGCCTACAGTAATAAATCGATAAAGGAAATCCACTTCTATACCTACAACAGCCCTAAAAATGTCCGGTCCAAATATTTTATGGCTCTCGCCAAAACTTTCTTTTTTCCCTTCAGCGCCGAACACCCATGTATCAAACTTAATGTCAGACCTGTCATCGGAGGCTGGCGACGGATCCAGACACTTGGCGATCAATGAGCTCTGGATTGACCGCCAAACAGTTCATTGGGAAGCCTCTGGGTGACTTAATACACCCACACCCAACAAGTAAAATATACAGGAATTGAATTTTTTCAGATATATGTAAGGATGGGCGGTGTGTGTTGTTACAGGCTTTGTTTCCTGGAAGATAAAGGAAAAGGTCACAAAGCTGTGTGTGGGCTGAAAGAATTACTAGCGCGAAGGACAACTAAAACTCGGGGACTGCGGTAGCCTGGTTGGTAGAGGATTAGCAACCAAGTTCCAATCCAACCGAAGACTGTCGTGTTTAAGAGGGGGCTGATCATGTTCAATCTGTCGGTGCTCAAATGTCCTCACTTTGGCGTAATTTGGAGAGTGGGGTGCCAGCTTAGGCATGACCTCGTCATCTGACCGTGATACAAAATTACCTCGAATCTTTCCGAATCGGGTTTGATCCAGGATCAACGCCAATAAGCCTTCTGGGTTCCTCCAGTGGCGACATTAATAGAAATACCTTCCTTCCTCGCAAAAGCGCAGTCTCACGAAATCAAGTTTAATCGACAGATTATCGTTGATCAACAAAAGTTGAATTAAAACTGTAGTGAGAACCTTTGTTTCAATTGAGTTGATCAACTTTTGAGTGGACCAAGATAAGTTTAAGCCATTCAAACTTTATCGTCAAATGATGAGTCATACGCCATCTACTTTCGAGTTATTTCCACGCAAACGATCTGTCCTGGTTTACTTTATTCGAGAAATAAAACAATACTTTTTTTTTATTCTCTAGGCCAAGTTTGTATTTTTGCGATCATTAGAGATAAGAGTAAAAATTTCAACATATTTGAAATCTGCGGAAATTTTTACACCAGTTCGATACCTTAAATGTAATTTTCTATAAATAATCATTTCTGCATTGCAATTATATTCAATTCAATTGTAATTCTTATTATACTGTTGATCAGTTTCCATTGAAATGTGTGAACAAAAACTGATTCAAGGTCATGTTCAACTTTATCGATCAACTATAATGGGTCAATTAAATTTGATTCGTGAGGAAAGCGCCTTAAGCCACTGCACTTCTTTTCTCTTTAGATTATTGATCGGCGATACGCCTGCTATCGTATTTATTCGACTTTTTTGTGATTTACTTTTTGTTTAAAAAACTTCTTTAGAAAATATTAGACTTAACCCCCCCCCCTCCCCCCTGCTGGTTTGTCTTGGAGATGGTCTCGTTATGAAAAGAACACCGATCAGATCTCTATCGGATGCTACTCCTATTTGGTATCCATTTCCTTGTAAAATATAAATACTGTTGTTACAAAAATAGTTGGGTTTACTATCTACGGACTCACCATCAGTATGTGTCTTGTTCATTAGATTCGTATTACAGTAACATTCACTCTAAAAAATGAACGGATAATTTAGCATTCTGTAACGCAGGGTTCCCAAACTTATATAAGTCGTAGCACCCTTACCTTAATAGAATTATAATTTTCTCTCGGCACTCTTATATATATATATATATATATATATATATATATATAATATATATATATATATATATATATATATATATATATATATATATATATATATATATATATATATATATATATATATATATATATATATATATATATATATATATATATATATATTATATATATATATATATATATATATTATATATATATTATATATATATATATATATATAATTATATATATATATATATATATATATATATATATATATATATATATATTATATAATAACAACATACAATATACAAAATAACATAACACACACAAAATAACAAAAAATAACCAAACAGCCGGGGTGCATTAACCAGAAATCGAAACTCGAAACTACCCATGCAAGCGCGCTGAAGCTGCAGACATAGCATGGTAAGCATTATAATTTCAAGAACACAAGAATTTCTAAAAAAATGTAACAAAAGTCTTAAAAAATAATAAAAAAATGAAGAAATGTTGGTGGATCAGGGCGTCATCAGGGAGGAGCCTGACCCAAACAACATAAAATGGTGTTTTCATACATATTGAGCAGCAATTAGGCTGAAAAAATTGCTCATACACTCCCCCAAACACCACCAAAAATCAAGTAAAACAAAAACAGAACAAAATACCAAAACATAGCAGGAATAGAACGAAATGAAACCCGAAGCCGCAGCTGGGATATCATCAACAACAAGCCTAAAAATTGCCACCAAATGCCATCAATTACACAGTCTAACTTATATGCTAACATCATACCTCCGATGCAACAAGTCCAAAAATATAATAATAATATGAAAATCCCCAGCCCCTTATCAAAAATATATTCATAAAAAGTAAAAAAATAAAAATAAAATTGAAAAGTAATTCCCATGGCTCTGGGTAAATTACGAAATATAATTATTCATGTGTTGTGTAGGTGTTGATATTAATAAATCTTTCAAAAAATATTTTTAAAGAATGAAAACGGGTATTTGTTATTGAGAAGTGTGTTTTTTAGATATTTACATTGTAATAAAAGTTAGCATCAGAATTACAAATTTTTTTGAAACGTACCAATGGACCAGCTATCGTGTTGTAGTATATTCTTTTAGAGATATTGGAGTCCCAAAATATAATTTATTGACTGTAAATTTAAAATCGCTTCGTTTATCATATACATTAATGTTAACTTTGCCGGATGAAACAGAAATTTTTATGTCTAGAAAAATCAGTATTATTGTTATCCAGATTGGTTTTAATTAAAGAAAGTTCGTCCTGGGATAGATGGATTTCCAAATATTAGCAAAGTTGCTATTATTAAAAACAATTAAATCATCAATAAATCTAAAAGCAGTATTTATCTGAAGGCAAAAGTTTTTTTCAAAATAATGAAGAAATAAATTAGCAAGAATGGAAGAAAAATTGGAACCTTGGGGAATACCCTTAACTTGAATGTAAATATGCTCACCATTAAATATAAAATTATTGACAATACAATAATTTAACCAAAAATTCCCATTCCTCAAAATCCAGATCAATTAAGTTATTAAAATCATGATAGTAATAGTTCAAAACATCTCTCAATTTGTCAGGGGTATGCTGGTAAAAAGGTCTTTAAAATCATAGGTCTGAATATCATTAATATATTTTTATCCAAAAAATTCAAAAACCTTGTTATTATCACATATATTCCATGTAAAGCCTTCATCAAAAATGGCAGCAAGGAATAATTTTTAAATATTTAAATAGTAGCAAGCCAGGTTTAATCATATAAGAGTTATTACCACAGGTGATGTAACGGAATTTAATAGGATTTTTGTGAAATTTAGGATAACGGTATATAAGGTAAAATTAATGTGTTGATTGGAAATTTTAACTCTTTTATTTGAAGAAATGATTTTTTTAATATGGTATTATAAGTAGATTTACAGAATTTATATGTATCTGAATTCTTAAGTTCAGCATCAAGTAAATTTAAATAAAGTTTTTTACATATGAAAGCATAGTTACCTGAGGCTTTATCAACTGTAGTAATGATAAATTTATTTTGAATATCCCTTAATGGCTGTGTTTATTGTCTTGTAATTACCGGTATTGTCAAAAATAGTTGAATTATATATTATATATATATATATATATATTATATATATATATATATAATATATATAATATATATATATATATTATATATATATATATTATATATATTATAATATATATATATATATATATATATATATATATATATATATATATATATATATATATTATATATAATATATATATATATATATATATATTATATATATATATTATA
>OX375874.1:112207433-112328097 GCA_947359465.1 Metellina segmentata
GTCGCGTCAAAAAGATGCTTTTGGCAAAATATGTGCATATTTCGATAGCATTAGGATTAATGTTTTTCCAGTTGTCTCTGAACTTTTTGATCAGTGGAATATCGGGACTGCTTGCGACTTGGTGGATCTTTGTTTCAAATACACTTTTCAGAACCAGTTCATAAACATGATGACGGCAAGCAAAGAGTAAGATTATTTTTCTAGATTTTGTTCTAAAAGTTCACACACACACACACACACACACACACACACACACACACACACACACACACACACACACAAGCTCCATTCAAGAGGTCTGTATTAGATGCTGTCGTATCACAGCACATTATTTGTACTTTATTATTCAGGTTCCATTCTTTAAGTGCGTTTGAAACTGCTTTAGCTTCATCTTTGCCGGAAGAGCTGTCCAGTTTTGGTACTGCAAGAAGTTGTTCCTACTCTCCAAATGAAATAAGGGTCGGCAGGCGTTCTTCTTTAGAACTTCTCACATCCAAGCCTTGTAACAATTTTCCATCGTAATGAACGGTTACTACTTCGGACACGTTATTCTGAAAATCGGATTTTATGGATTCCGCTCTAACCTTTCTCAATGACTCACCTCAACAACCAAGAAAATACTTTTTTTTACTGCTTCTCGGTTCCATTGACATCTTCGAAATATAAAACAATGCGCGTTAATTAAACGACAAGCCGAGAGTAAAGCCCAGTTCATCAAGAGTCAGGGTAGAAGCGCCGCACGAAGAAATTCAAGTCCAACGTCTCGAATTCCTTTACCGGTATAGTGGTTAAGGTGTTAGCCTCTAGATCGGAAGGTTCCTGGTTCGAATCCGAGTCCGGGCATTTATGTTTGTAGGCGCATGGTGTAGAGACGGCTGGTGCACCTTAAAACTGTCGTGGCCGAAAGTCCTCACATTGGGTTGGTGTGTAAGTTTGGAGAGTGGGGTGCCAGCTCAGATGTTGCTTAGTCATCTGACCGTGGTTCAAAACTACGAGGTGTTATCCACGGATCTTTCCCTTAAGGGATTGATCCCGGACCGTCGCCAATAGCCCTTTGTATTGCTCTAGTACGACATTAATTACAAATTACCAATTACCGCTCCAACAGGAATTCACAACTTATAGCAACACTGCGTGTTTATGTTTTCCTAAGAAGCGCATCAACTCGAACAGTCAGTCACATGATCGGTTATTTGAACTAAATTCTGGTGATAGTACGTGGCGTATGACGCATTTGACTGCTCTGGAACCAGTATGCTAGGAAAACCCGCCTCAACTGACATAGCAAGCACGGCACCTGCGACGCAACTTGAACGAACATGTTTCCAAGCACGGGTTGCATTGCTCTAAATAAGGTAAAAATTTATTTTCGAGTGTTTTAGGGTCAAATGAACAAAACTAGAACCTATGCGCTAGAAAATAAAAATTTTGAAAAATAAGGGACACCCTAATATATATATATATATATATATATATATATATATATATATATATATATATATATATATATATATATATATATATATATATATATATATTTGTACGGGTTTGTAGAAGAAATTAGAGAAGTAAGTGGTAAGAACTTAAACATAATTAATACAACTCGTATTTAAAATTCACACAAATACTAAAATTGTACTCAGTAGGAAAACATAGGTAAGTGAAAATACAAAAATAAAACAAATAAAATGACCTTCAACATGCTCTTGGTTGGGGAGTGAACCGATTTTTGATGAGTGACCTTAACACTTTTATCTGTTGCTTAGATTAGAGATCATGGGCTCTTCGCGGCACCCCTCATCTCTCTACGTGGCACCCCTCATCTCTCTACGTGGCACCCCATGTTGCCGCGGCACACATTTTGGGAACCCCTGCTGTAAGGTAGAAACTAAGATCAGTAGATGTGTCGGGTTTGATCTGAAAGTTGACATGTTAATTGAGGCGTGTCGCCGTAAAAGGGCCTATATACACACCCAGTAATTTTCAAGTATCTGCGGAAAAACTGTTACAAATAAATTATAAGTGGTGATAGCGAAAAACTATTTTGAATTATTCTTGCTAACTCATAATAAAACCATCAGACGCATCAACATTTTACCAGTATAGGCGTCTAGCTGTTAAAACAACGTTCAACTCATTTCCAACCGAAAAAGTAAATAGTCTCTTTTACAGCTCCTCAACTGTCCTTGTTGGTGAAAAGATACTTCACGAAACATGAGCATGAAGAGAACCACCATTGGCCATATAGGCTAAGTTAGTTTTAAATCATATTTTTTATTAAGCTACATTTTACAACACTAGTATCAGAAAATAATTATCACTCGCGAAAGATTCCATGGAGCAATAACAATTAGTCAAGACAAAAGCAACATTTTCTCCTAACCCGAGATTGTTCTTAAATATGCATGAGTCTGCCAAAGAAGCTTTATTTTCTTCTCCTTTATCATTCGAACGAAAAGAAAGAGCACAAGTTTAATCTGAGAAACTTAGTTCTGAGTTAAAATGTGTGCTTTATTATTTGTGAAACTGCGTTTTTTTAATTGAAAATGTTTTATATACGAATTTAAAGAACTTATGTCAATCATCCCATGCTATTTGGTATCAAATTTGTTTCTATGAGATTTAAAAAGTAATAGTTTCCTAAATTAATGCTGTTATTGCTACTCGTATATGCTACTTGGATTCAGTACTTTTCTACGAGATTTAAAAGATGATCATTTTTTTTAAAATTGATGCTGTTGTTAATGTTTTTATTGCTACTGGTATAAACTACTTAGTATCACTTTGTTTCGATGAGATTTAAGAAATAACAATTTCTTAAATTAATTTTATTACTGTGTTGTTAATGTTGTTATTATCACTGGTACATGCTACTTGGTATCATTTTGTATCTATGAGATTCAAAACATAATAGTTTCTTAAATTAATGCTGCTATTGCCACTGGTATATACTACTTGGATTCAGTTCGTTTCTATGAGATTTAAAAGTGATATTTTGTAATTAATGCTGTTGTTAATGTTGTTATTGCTACTGGTATAAGCTACTTGGTATCACTTTGTTTCTATGAGATTTAAAAAAAGTAATAGTTTCTTATATTAATGTTGTTATTGTGTTGTTAATGCTGTTATTGCCACTGAACTGTTTAAGTAACTAATTCAATAACGACACTTTATGTGCCCGCATCGGTATTTATTATTGAAATAGCCTTTATTAATGGAAAAATCATCGCATTTCGGTCAAGCACTTGTGAGACAATCTGGAGCGACGAGTACGACACCGCCACGCACGCCCATCTTCACAACAATATCTTCTCACTGCCTAGAAAGAGGCATTCCTGCCCAGACTGACACAGAACTTGTGGAAAGTATGCCTCCACGTGTTGCAGCTGTATACAAGCAAAAGGAGAGCCTAGCCGTTACTAAATAGAATAATAAAGCACTATTTCTGATAAACAATGCAGTGTCCAAATACTTTTCTCCGTATAGTGTATATTGGTTTGAGCTAGATGAGGCACTAAGACACAAAGTTAATGTTTACGAGAGATAATGGGAAATGAAAGAAGTATGAAAAATATAAAAGGCGATTTAAAGATGTAATACAATCTAAAAGTTTTAAAAGGTTTGTGTGGGGATTATACTCTACTGAATCATGCAAGTTAAAAATACACAGACTGTTCACACATTTTTTAGACAATGTATATTGTATTCACAAAACTAA
The DNA here is from genome assembly GCA_947359465.1 of Metellina segmentata. Lineage (NCBI taxonomy): Eukaryota > Metazoa > Arthropoda > Arachnida > Araneae > Tetragnathidae > Metellina > Metellina segmentata. The sequence continues at coordinate 112,211,152 of OX375874.1, forward strand.
ATTACATAAAATTCTTGTGTTTTAAATATTCTATTTGATAGCCCTTATTTTGAACTATCTTTCGACACCCTAATTTCCAGGATAATAATGCCTTTTGAAGTGTCAGAAGAGGTATTCTATCCCATTCCTCCTGAACAGCTTTCCAGAGTCCTGTAAGGGTTGTGGGACGACGTTTGGATAATGCAGATTTTAAAAGTCCGAAAGCACAAAAATCCACAGGTGATACATCGGGAGATTTAGTAGGGATATCAGTGAAGGGTATGGTCTTGATACCGGTTTTTTGTTCCATTTCTTTTAGGAAATTTACAGTGGATTTTGATGTGTGACTGCTAGCTTTGTCTTGATGGAGTTCCACAGATTGATGGCTCTGTGGGTAAAGCGATGGTATTTCATTCAGAAAAATTGGCGATAAAATATGTTCCTGATAGTATTTGGAGATAATCTTGACATTTTTTCCTACTCTCTTCATTTTTAACTTGCCATTATATGAAAAAAACCAGCAAAAATCATGAATCCCTTAGAAAAACTTTCTTTTGATTCTGTGAACCATGTACTTAAATTTTTTTCTCCCTTTTTATGATAATAAATGGCTATTTTTTTGCTGCAATCATTTAAATACACCCATGATTCATCTATTGTGACAATTTTTTTCCATTTTTCTTTGGATAAGTGTTTCTCATATAGAAGTCGGCAGAGTGTCCTGCGTTCAGCGATATACTTTGGAGAAAGACGATGCACATTGCGTTTTTTCGCTTTCTTAGGATTTAAATCAACGTTTATCATTTTGTTTACAGTGGACAACGAGCATTTTAATGATTTTGCAACTGTCCTTTGACTAGGGGGATTTTCTTTTAACATTAAACAACGTACCTTTGCAATAGTCGAAGATGTCCGTTTCTTCCTTGGATACTTGTTTGGAATTTTTGTTCCACTTGAGGCTCCAATTTGACGTTTTTTTCCTTTCTTGTTGACGATATTACCTATCGACGCTTTAGATATCACAAAACCATGACTCTCACATCGTTTTTGGGTAACGGAATATGAATATTTCTCTTCGGAAAGAGCATCAATATAGCCTTCGAACCACTACTTCGTTAAAAACGCCATTTTGAATAAAAACAAACCTCTCAAGCCGCAGACGATAACTTTGACTTTTAAAAACATAGTACAACTGCAATTATTTCTTTTGCAGCAGACGATTTTTTATCCCCCCTAACCAAAATCATCTAAAAAATGATCGAACAGCCTCTGTATAACTTAAAAAAGTTCGAACAATGGAGGTTAAAAACTCGACAATCTATTAAAATGTGATCAACGGCGTCAAGAACCAAGCAAGCATTACACGCAGCGACATTCTCCCAGTAACAGATGCATGCGAGTAAGTAAAACGTGTGTCTGACTTGTGGAGCAAAAAAGGCCAACATGGTAAAAGCTCTGAAGTGTGACAATATTTGCTCTTATTATCAACTTATTTGTGTATTCGCCTCTTATCTAATCAAGCACTCGAGGGAATTACTTTTCCATTTCCTCGTTCTTCAGATTGAAGTGACAGCTCAGGTAACTCGTATTTCTTTTTTCAGTTACAACGTAACGAAAATCAGAAAAAAAGAAATCTGAAAAACTCATGTCGATGCCACTAAGCATGCAGTGTTATTAAGGGAACTGAGTACCCTTTGAATAATCATGTCGTTATACCTACCTCACAATGTTTCGGTGTATCCTGCGTGTATCTTATTTCTTATTTCAATCCCCATGCATTACCAATTCAAACACAAATCATTTTTACAGAGCAATAATTGAAAAAATCGTAACAAATATTTTTCCAAAACTTTGTTTTACAAATTTGGGTTTGTATTTTGCATAACTTTTTCCTTTTACTTGAGGTGTTATCCGCATTTTAATGAATTTGTTTGTACTGTTATTTATTTCGCTTTCCTGACATTCCATGAAAAACAAAAATAGTCATAATTTACTTCATCACTTTTTAAATATTAACTTCTCTTGAAAACCCTTTTATCTCAGGCCCAATGTTATTAAATACACCATAAACCTACGTAAAATTTAAAATCTCTATATCAATTAGGATAACCTCTTAGCAGTCGGCAACAAGTTGTTATTCTGAAAACCAAAAAGCTTGGAAAAAGCAATTACAAATTTCAAGGCTGATCAAAGTCCTGACGTTGTTAGAAAACCCTTAATGACTCGTTTATTAATATTTCTAAAAAACTGAAAAGTATAAAAATATTGCTTTTAATTATTGCTATTAAGTTTTGTACATATATGTTCCGAAAATATACAGATAAAATACAGCAATACGTTTTGTTCTATATTCGTTTGATGTGGATTATAATGGCGTATGGTCAGTACGAATCTACATACATTATAACTAAAATAAAATTATCTAACGTAAGTAAACAAAAACACTTTTACAAAGAATTCTATTACAGTAAATGAGACTAAACTTTATGCGAAAATGTATCAGATAACTTAAAAGGAAATTTTCGCCATTAAAACCATGTAATAAGTCTGAATATAATTTAATTTTATGTATAGTGGCATAACAAACACATACTAGATTTACTAATGAGTTCGCAATAATTAACGACTATGTTTAAAAGGAAATTTTCGCCATTAAAACCATGTAATAAGTATGAATATAATTTAATTTTATGTATAGTGGCATAACAAACACATACTAGATTTACTAATGAGTTCGCAATAATTAACGACTATGTTGCAATTCATTTCTCGGATTCAGCAAGTATGAATAAAACAAAAAGTATTTTATATGTTCATGCAACTAATTAATTCTTATAGCAGTAAATTAACCCATTAGCTTTTGTAGTGGAACATACACAGTCCAGTCACATTAATGTGAACACTACCTACTTCCGACGTCAACGTGAAATAACCAATCACAAAAAGCAGGTGGCAGCACATTGGAGTGGAGTATGTATAAAGGATGTCCTAGGGCATCGGAAAGCATATCAATCGTTAGCGTAATGCATAAACGTAGCGATTTATCCGACGTCCAAAAGGGCATGATTATTGGCTTTCGGGCCAAAGGTGGAAGCATTTCAGAAACGGCTAATTTTGTGAACTGTTCGCGTGCCGCCGTGGTAAAAGTATACCGTGCATGGCAAAATGGCACTATCCAAAATCAGTGGCGTGGCACATGTAGTGCACCACGGGCTATAGATGACAGAGGCGAACGAAGGCTACGGAGATGCGTTCGGGCGAATAGACGTGCAACTGTTGAGCAACTGACCGCCCAGATGAACCAAGGGGCTACCAAGAGTGTATCCTCAACAACGGTTCAGCGAACGTTGCTGCGCATGGTCCTCCGCAGCAGACGCCTGGTTAATGCATCTATGCTGACTGCTGTTCATCGGAGACGAAGACTGGAATTTGCACGCCAGTACCGCAACTGGACGTCCACAGAGTGGCGACAGGTGGCTTTTTCCGATGAATCACGTTTTATGCTCCATCGGACAGATGGATGTTGGCGTATACGGCGTGAAACGTCTGAAAGCAAACACCCTGCAACAATTGCCGGAAGGATCCAGGCTGCAGGATGGAGGTAATCTAGTGCAGCTGGCCGCGGCACTGGAGTCGGCATGGCTCAACATCCCAGTGAACACCTTCAGAAACCTAACTGACTCTCTTTCTGCACGTCTCGCAGCGGTCCGCTCTGCCAAAGGTGGTTATTCTGGCTTTTGACAGGTGGTCACAGTAATGTGACTGAACTGTGTATAAGCATCTAAGTTGGTGGAACATCTAATGTGTGTGTGCATATAAAACCTATTAAGTTTTCTAATTTTAGCGTAGCATGACTTCTGAAAATAATACAAGGCTGATATTTGTCTAAAAAAATAAATGTTATAAAGGCAGCATACCTGACACTAATAAGCTCATTTCCGTTTTAGCATAATATAAAGTACTATTCTAATTAATCTCTATTCAACGAATGGTGTTATGTGAAGGTAGTAACTATCGATTATTTAGTTACTTTTACCATTTACCATTCAACTATTACATATTGTGACACACGTTTAAATAATCTTTCCACCATCTATTTCAGAATTTTATGTTTGTATTTTGAAGCGATATAAGTGAAAGGTTATAAATACATTTCAGCTATGTTGTGTTTTTTATATACCTTGAGATGAGAAAGTAAAACACAATAGTGAAATCGAGGATGCTATAATGATTATCTTTAAGCTATGTTGTAAAGTATAATCTATCTTAAAATAAATTATCTTTTGAAATAGATTTTATTTAGTACTTGGAAAATGAATATGTTATATCTGATAAAAAAACTCTCTGTTTGAGCTGGGAGTATGTCATCAAAAATCTATTGTGTTTAAAACACACAAAAAAATGGTAAAAATTGTTGGTATTCAAAAGATATTGTAATTTATTTCAGAATGTTCATTTACAAAGGATGACTGACTGAAAAATGTTAACATACAAAGGATATTATAGCAAACTGATTTAAAACAATTGGGATGTAGACTGTCTTACAATAACTAAACACAATTCAGTAATGTATGTCCCAAAATAAAAATAACCTAGGACATACCTCAGATTATTTGAATTAAACTTGTGAAGTACAATAACTTGAAAACAAAATATAAATATAGGACATATATCAGCTTATTTGAATTAAACGAAGTAGAATAACTTGATAACAAAGAATAAAAAACAAACCCAATATATGGAGATCTATATACGCTACCCTACAATAGAACAGCAAGATATGATGGTATAAAGGAAAGAATACATGCCTTAATAAGGGGATGGTCCCCACGTGCTGCAATTATACTAGCAACCCTTCTGGGCATAATTTCAATAAGGGTTTCATACACAGCTACGGGTATTTGTGTCCATTCCTGCTGCAAGAACTTCGCCAGCTTAGCTGTAGATTTCGGACGTGGTTCCCTGGTCCGTAAGCATCACTTTAGCTCGTTCCACAAATGTTCTATTGGGTTTAGGTCGGGACTCTGAGCAGGCCAGGGAAGACGTTTTACATCTGCATCTCGATACCACTTCTTGACAAAGGTTGCAACATGACATGGAGCGTTGTCGTCCTGGAAGATACGTCGTCATTCGTCCATTCCATAAAATTGCCATTCGGAAGGAAGAACCTGATTGTCGAAAATGGTCACGTAAGCGTCGTCGTTCAATTGACCAGTAACAAATGTGTATAGGTCCCAAGCCAAAGCACGAAAAACACCCCCAAACAAGTAGTCGGATTTTACGCAAATCCGCTGGCATTATTGTAGGGTAGTGTATGTAGGACTTTCCGTCTTGCTCGGTCGTCTAGGGTTAAGTTATTGTTTTCAATGACAACAACGAGAACTGGAATGCTCGCTTTACACAGTAAAATATCTATTGCTAACTAGCCACTGCGTGGTCAGCACGACGTTGCCGGTGACAGTTCTTTTCGTGGGGTTTGTTGCGACCACTGCTCTCTGACCCTCGCCAACCCCCGGTGATTGCTACGAAGTCCATTTGGTTTCTTTCGCAAACGAACTCCCACAGGCAAACCCTCGATGGCCTTGAAGTGATTATCAGCAACGTAAATAGAAACAAGCTAGAATCGGAAGATTTGGCATGGTTCCAAAAAGATGGATAAAGGCTTGGGACGTCAGCGGTCGAAAATCTCAAAATCCTCTCCTTCTTCAATGACGTCACATTCCGAAAAGAAGAAGGAAAGGTGAAAAAAATCTAATAAATTTAAAATGTTCTAGATTAAATTTTAAAATTCGGGAGCTACAAATCGCAAAAAATTAGAACTACCTGTGTGCCAAATTTCATTAGTGTAAGTGCCAAAGACTCGTCAGAACACTGCATACAGAGACAAAGACAAACACTTCATTTTATAATTTTTATAATAGTAGAGATGTAACAAATATAGCAGGCAAGATCAATCAACTATCAACATCAATCTCAGCATAAACGTCGAACCTTTCTTTTTAAAAGAAAAAAATGTTTGCACGCGCTCGAAATCCGCGCGAAGCGTAAAATCTCTAGCGCTGCCAGATTCGGGTAATCAAATGCGTTGCCAGATTCTAAAGTACACAAGAATTAATATCCAACGTATATTTAGAATTATAATAAATATATTGCAAGAATGAAATTGAATTAAATAGTATTGAAATGAAAAGAATAACAATGAAAAACAGTTGAAATTGTATACACTTTATAATATTCTACTAAATCTATAGAAAGAGATTAAATAATAATGCAAAGAAGACAAAACCTATTTATGTCAAAGATCTCAAAGCATTATCTGAAAAATATTTGAACAACTTGGATTTTGTTGGAGATAAGAAAACAATTGTTACGTAAGGACGCATTGAATGTTTTAGTATTCATTTGAATAAAAGTCTCAGAAGACTACTACAGCACTTATGATTCCCCCTCCCCCATTTTTTAAAAAAATACTTTTATTTTCATTATTCACGCTTTGAAAACGACAAGGGAAGTGAGCACATACATCAAGTATGCATCAACCATTACTCCTTTATTTCTGTGTTCCACTGATATAATACTTTTATTTATAAGTTTAGGATACTTGGATGCCTAGAACTGATGTTTGGACTCAAAGTTAATGGTTCCAGTCTAGACATGAAGAGCCTTATTTATGCATAACTTGCATTATTTGACGTAGACTATGAAAACTTTTTCAGTAGAGCATACTTTTATGACATGTGCAAATAAGCTTGTGCAAAATTTCATAAGGGATATCTTTTTAAGGTACCATTATATCAAACAAAAATAACCGATAACCCCATGAAATATTCATAAGCGATGCTGTACAGTAGCACTTCAATACATTTAGAAAAGTTCTTGCACTATTTTCGGTGGGTAAAATGTGGGCACTGATTATGAATCCATTTCTTAACAAGTCACACTTTTTGCTTCAGTGTTATCGCCAGTTTGTAAACGAGATAAATCTTACTCATTAAATTTAACATATATTACTACTTTGATTTCATGTTTACTTTATATACAATGAAGTTGAGATAATTTGTCTTGTGATAAAAAAAAATAATGCGTTGGATTAGAGCATAAAGCATTAACTGGCAATAAATACTTATTTTGACGGTAATTAGAAAAACATTGTCATTATAATATGTTTAAATATGTGTAAAACTACCAAAATGTGTCTATGATTGTTATTTTCTTTTTCTAAAAACAAATAGTTAATCTTTAATAACTATATAACAAAAGATCGTTTTTTGTCAGTTCATGAATTTCAGTTCCAAGTCTAAGTTATAAATTTGACTAAACAAACACACAAATGCATCAAAATATATAATAAAAAGCAAAGAATAATGAGTTGTATTCAGATTCAAAATTGTTTTCAAATTCTTTTTCAAACGTGATTTTGTGAAATTCAGAAACAGATATTTTTATGGAAACAAATAGGCGGAATAAATAAAAGTTTTCATTTGTGAATAAATTGAGTAGTAATATGGAAACAAAGAAAACTAATTTCACACAATTTCTACTAATATTATACACATAATTACAATGCAACGATATGGTTCTGTTTTAGTACTATTTTAATGACACAATATTCATATACACACGTGAAAACTATACAGGCATATATAACTTTTCTATCGAAAAATACAGTTGAAATATCTGGATATTTTCGTAGAACGTGAATACATAATAATAGCGGGCTACAATGTCAACTTTCAAAGCGGGTGTTTATCTAAATCATTAAGAAATTAAATTTTTATACCACAGTGTAGTATGCAGAAAAACAAAAACATACTCTACAGGGTGTTTCAGTGAACCGTTTCAGAACTTCTAAGATGGGTAGGGTACATCCTGACAACTCGAAATCATATAGCAATGTGGGGTCGGAAATGCTTTCCTGAAGCGGTGTTGTACACAGAAGCACCGTAAAGAAAAGAGATCGTAAGTGAGAAATCGTTTTAATAATACATGAAAAGAAGCAAAAGGTACATGGATTAAAGTAAGTGTTCGAAGTTTCTTCCACGGGCTACAATGCACGCCTCATATCTCCGACGCATGGACATCCGAACATTCTGGAATACTCCAGGCATATCTCGAATTTCTCCGGCAGCTACTGCAATTCTTGCAACCAGCTCCTCAACATTGTCAACAGGGGTGTCATAAACTAGCGATTTCAGATGACCCCAGAAATAAAAATCAAGACATGATAGGTCGGGTGACCGAGCAGGCCAACGCACGGGACCACCACGTCCGATCCACTGCTGACCAAATGTGACATCCAGGTAGTTACGAACATCTCCGCTATAATGGGCAGGGGCTCCATCGTGTTGGAACCACATTGTCTGTTGCGTCGATGCAGAAATCTGTTAATCTCTCAAAAGTTGTGGCAATACTTGCTGCAGAAATAGCAAGTAGTTAGGTCCGGTTAGACGAGACGGTAACAGGTAAGGTCCGATGAGGTGATCTCCGATAATACCGGCCCATACATTGACCGAAAATCGAATCTGTGCTGCACGACGTCGTATTGCATGCGGGTTCTCGACCGCCCAGATATGGTCGTTATGCGTGTTGAAAATTCCTACCCTTGTGAAGGATGCCTCATCGGAAAACAACACTTCAGCAGGAAAAAGGGGATTTGTAGCACATTTACCAAGGTACCACTGTGCGAAAGCAATACGAGGTGCATAATCCTCCGGTTGCTGTGTCTGGACACGCTGCACGTGAAACGGATGCATGTCTTCTTCTCGGAGAATCCTCCAGACGCTGTAATGGGAAACCCCGACTGCGTTTGCTACACTTCGTGTACTCGTTCTTGGATTCCCGTGTACATGCTGCAACACATTCTGTTCGACGTCTGCAGTCCGTGCTGTTCTTACCCTGTCCCTGTCAGCTCTTTCTAATGAACATGTCTCAGCTAACCTCTGGTGCAGTCTTGCAAAGAAATTATGACGGGGATACGCCTCGTCGGATATCGTTCCGCGTACAAACGCTGTGCGGCTGGCCCACTACAATTTGCAGCCCCGTACGCCAAATGCATATAGGCTAACTCTGCGATCGTGTAATCATCCATCCTACTAACTTGGCGTTCTTGTGCGAAATGAAGATTCTCTACACGAAAGCTCGGGATTTTCGCACAACACCATCTACCGCGTCAGGAAAGCATTTCTGACTGCCCATTGGTATATGATTTTGGTTCGTAAGGATGTACCCTACCCCTCTTAGAAGTTCTGAAACGGTTCACTGAAACACCCTGTAAATGGACTAAAGTATTTGGACACTACAAATTCGGAAACTGATCCATCTTAGTGTGGGGTTGTTTACCTGGTTAGGACTCTGCCCATTGTTTTATGTACCCAGTACCATAAACGCTGACGTGTACCTCGACATTATGCATTATTCGGCCTTGCCTACTATGACAATAGTATGGCAATAATGGTTGTTCCTTCGAACAGGATCGAGCTCCATGTCATACTACAAAACGTGTGCTGGACTGGTTTCCTGAAAATGAGGTGAAGTTGCTTGACTGGCCTGTACAGAACCCCGATCTCAATCTTATCCAGCACCTGTGGGACAAACTGGAGCAACGATTAAGACACCGCCAAGAACGCTCATCTTCAGAACAATCTCTTCTCACAGTCTTGGAAAAGGCATGACTAGCTATTCCTTCCCAGACTTAGAAGACTTGTGGAAAAAAACACTTTTTTTGAAAACCATGCATTGTTGAAATGCTTTTATTCATACAGTGTATGTGCAATGGAGTAAAAAATACTTCGAATTTAAGCATGCAATATTCCAATGAGTTCAGATTCAAAACCTTTTTATGTATTCACACGCGTGTTTGCATCATTCCATTTAATTATATCACAGAATTTAAAATTTTCATGCAAAAAGTGTATTAATTAGATGTGAAATGAAGGTAAAGAAATATCTATGGTAAAAAAAAAACTAAAATCAAAAATAGAAAATTAACTATTAAAAAAAATTATTGGTGAACTAGCAAGGTTCTGAAAGATTTCGAGAAGAATTGTGTTAAAAATATATTGAGAAGACTTGTGTTAAAAATATATTCAGAAGTAATAAACTGCAATTATTAATTTTTTTTTCTCATTCTATATCACACCTTGGCATAGAAACCTCATTATTTCCCTTCACTAGATTATAAAGATAGCGTTAAATTACTTAACAATTAATTTAAATAACTTGACAATGAAGATTATTTTTTGAAGTCGATTCCTTTGTTTGTACCACTTTCATTTGCGAAGCTAAATGTTTTATATAACTTTCAACAATAATTAACTGTTTTCAAATGACTAAAATGTTTCCAGAAATAATTAAAAATTAACATGTGATTCCACAAGCAGAAATTAATTTATCGGTGGCAATATGCTACCGTGGTGTTTAATAAATTCAAACAATAAATTAAATAAATAAGTACATGAATGTGTAATTTACTATACTATTTGAAAAGTGACTTAAATGTAATCAGAAATAATTTAAAATAAACACGTTTCTCTAAATTTAAATTACTGGGTTCTTAAAGTGTTATAAATCACTGCGCCCAATTCTCAGAATACAAAATTACGGTTTCATGAAAATAAAAACATTTGACTTTTCACGAAACATTGGTCATGTTGAAGGAGATTCAAAGTAAATGCCCTTTTAATATGATTTCCTAACCATAAAAATAAAGATGTATAAATCATTTTTAGCTTCAACCGTAACCTCACAGGGAGGAAATAAAATCGAACCAACGAAGAAGTAAAAAGCTTTTACATTGGATTGGAAACTGATTTACTTCTCAAAACTCGGAACACTAACAACTCGAAACAAAAAAAAGCTCGGGTAGAAACAGGAGTATTTTCGGCGAACCGTTTCCAGGAAGAAAGTACCCGAAGTTAAAAAGGCCAAACGGCCAAGTCAAAGAGAAAGAAAGTAGCAAGAGAAAGAATGGGAACAACACAAGTTACGGCAAACATAGGAGATTGAAATAGCCGCAAAAAGTCTTTTCTAAACTCTAAACTGAAAGCAATAAACACCTTTAAAGCCTTCACGCTCTGCTCTGGGCTTTTGACTTTTCTATGTGTTCCTTCAAATCTCCAATCTAGTGTGTGGAAATGGTTTGATGGTGCCAGACATTTTTTGACTTGAATTGTGGTTAATAATAAAATGTGATTCTTTATTTGTTGTTGGCGAAGAAAGACGACACTGAGGGTGTTGTGTGCCGCCGTATGCATTAAAATACGCCAGTGGTCATCGACACCCATGTCTTTCCAACATAGAGTGTGGAAGGGGGTTTGATGATTCGCGAGATTTTTGTGACGTATTTTCCGGTTAATAATAAAATGTGATTCTTTATTTGTTTATGACTAAGGAAGACAACTCTGAGGTTATGCCACGAGGTATGAACTATTGTATGCCACCATATGCATTATTATAGTCCAGTGGTGCCAAGACCATCGAGGTCGATTTCTTTCCAACTTAATTTATCGAGGTTGATAGTTCGGGACATTTTTGTGACTTTTGAACTGTGGTTAATAATAAAATTAGATTCTTTATTTGTTGATGGAGAAGGAAGACAACACTAAGGGTGTTGTTTGCCACCACATGAATTAAAATATGTCAGAACGGAATCCTTTCGCATCCTCACCTATCACAGAAAGAAGACGGGAACTACTTCATCGAGGCGACGGATCACAATGAACGTTGAACGGAAAAAAGGTTTGATCCTGCACGCGGCGGATGGTCTTCAGTTCTACAGCGAGAAAGGATCGAGACGGAGTTTGCGTGACCGACCCGCCGTGCGTATAATACTATGATATATTTGTGTCTCACCTTTGTCCTAGGTGGACTAAATTGGGCATTCCTCTCATCTACTGAGTAACTGTTTATCATCCTATGCGGATTTACACCTATTAGAACACTGGACGTTTACAGCAGGTGATTAGTCCTATGTGGACGTAAAAATGACCATTAATGTGTACCATTTAAAATTTCTATTATTGAATATTTTGTTTTAATCAAAGCGGATTTCTTGATGGACGCAACATACACAAACAGTTTAGTGCCATTACAGTGTTGACATCATAAATATATACAGTGGCGTAATGGCCATGAAAGTTCATTTCGTTCCAACTTCCTAACTAGTGTGTGGAGGAGGTTTGATGTGGTTCGGGACACTTCTGAGACATTTGAACTATGGTTTCTAAAAAATGTTATTCTACATATCGCACCTCGGCACGAAAAGTGACACAAGTCAAGAAATAAAAATTTTTATGTCATTGAAAAGTATGTATGAGGTACCCCAGCGTGTTACATTACTATTCTATAGAATGTAATAGATGTTACCACCATTAATACTTTCCTAAAATTTAAAAGAAGCTTATACTATTTCAATAGAAGTTTTATAGTATCCTTTAAGTTGATGTTTCTCAAATTCTGTAATTTTCAGTTGTGTCCTTTTTTCGTACGGGGGTGAGATATGTTTATGGCAAAGAAAGACGGCGCTCAAGGTGTTGTTTACCATATACATCACAATATGAAAGTTTCGAAATCACAACCATCCGGTAGCTAACTTGCTAGTCTTACTACCGAACTACCACAATAAGCTAGTTTCGAAATCGCAACCTTCCAGTTATTAATTTGCTAGTCTTCCAACCCAACTACCACAGCCCCCTAGTTTTTTTTTGTTGAATACATCTAAATAATTATAATATTGATATGCATATCAACTGTGCATGTACAAAATGTTTTACTAAAATATTGAAAAACTTCGTTGTGTATATTTTTGTGGATATTCCACCACTGCTTCTGGGCTCAAATGGAAGCTACACACCACTAGTTAAGAATGGAAGCTACGATGATGACGATTCTTTTGTCAGTTAGTTGTAGAAGCAGGTTAGAAATAACTCATGTCGTTAAAAGATTCTTAATATAGTGCAATTTAAAAGGTTTGCATGATTAGTACATAGAAATATGTAATTTATTTTTTCCACGGTCTTCATCAGAATGTATCGAATTTTAAAAGTGCTATCCCGTGTCTATTTAGTCAAACAAAAAAATTCAGGTCCATGAGAATTTAAGGCAGTTATAATAGTAACCATCGCATAAGTGAACAAATAATACATCCGTGTTTAAATTTTTGTATGATCGCATGTATTTTATATGATCCCTTAAGGTAGCATCATTTCACCCAAACGAACTCTTAACACAAAAATAATTTAATAATTTATTCTTCTAAAATAATTTATTTAGAAGTATAAAATTTATTTTATGAATTTAATTGAACGTAGGAATTTTTTTATTAAGAGTTTCTTGTGCAGATGATCTATGTAAAAGTCTACTTTTCATAATTAATACAGATGTAAAAAAAACCGTCATAACACAGCTTTTCTCAACTTTTAAATTCGAAAGCATGTTACTACGATTAACAGTTAAATATATTCTCACTTACATTATTAATCACTGTGTATATTTAAGAGATAAAAACTACGACACATTCTTATCTAAGTTTCGAAGTTTAATTAATTATGGTCATTGGCATTGTAAAAGAAATTAGTGAAAAATGGAAACTGAATTTCCAAGTGGGGAGATATTTCCGAATAATCATCATAATTTAAAATTTCCTTTTGAATAAATATTAAGTCATGGCAACTACAGTAAGTCTGCTCAGTTTTGGAATGCAATCCGGGCGAAATCCTCATTAACCAGTGATTACACCGTAAGTATATGTTTTGTTTCTGTTTCAAATCATTATTAAATAAAGCTTTTGCCTTTTTTTATTACTTATATAATTTAATAAATCCACTAAATCCGGTGTATTCTGTACCATCAAAATTTCATTTCATTTATTAGAGCGCGAGTTTTAATATTAAATTAAAAAAATCGTTTGTTTTTTTTTACTCTTGAAATTTAAATTAGTTTCAAAACTCTCGAGCTTCTTTTTAAAGTTGTTTAGTGATTCAAAAATTAACTTACTGAATTTATTAATTTGTAAATTTTGTTAATATTTGTCACTAATATAGAATTAAATTTTATTTTTGTAACCTACTCTTAGCTCAGAGTCTTCCTTTTAATTAGGGCTTTTATTTCTGTAGTGATGCAAATATATCTTTTACTTTGTCTCATAAGCCAATTAGTATTGTTTTCTAAACATTTTTTTAAAACGAAAATATAAGAAATAAATCCGATTACCTTGGATATTCTTATTTTTTCCCTATCTAGATTTATTTTTAATTTAGCTACTGTTATAAAAACGATGAATATTGAAATGTTTTATTTCAGCAGTTTGTTTACATCTGAAAATGCTCTACCTTTTATAATTTTAATGAGATCCTCTGTGAATGAATCTGAAAAAGTTTCTACTTTAGGTTTAATGCATCAAGGTTCAAAAACGGACAAGCTTAGCATAACGTACGATTAAATAATAAAATCACTGTGGGTATCAACATATTTTGATGGTAAATGTACACTACCCTACAACAATTAATCGGATTTATAAAAGGGACAAGCGGATTTGCATAAAATCCGATTACTTGTTTGGGGGTGTCTTTCGTGCTTTGGCCTGGGACCTATGCATGTTTGTTCCTGGTCAGTTGAACGACGACGCCTACGTGAACATTTTCGACAATCAGGTTCTTCCTACGATCTGGCAATTTTATGGAATGAACGAATGTTACTTCCAGGACAACGCTCCATGTCATGTTGCAGCCTCTGTCAAGCAGTGGTATCGAAATATGGATGTAAAATGTCTTCCCTGGCCCGCTCAGAGTCCCGACCTAAGCCCCAATAAAACATTTGTGGGACGAATTGAGGTGACGCTTACGGACCAGGGAACCACGTCCGAAATCCACAGCTGAGCTGGCGACATTCTTGAGCAGGAATGGACACAAATACCCATAGATGTGTGTATCAAAACCTTGTTGAAAGTATGCCCAGAAGGGTTGCTAGTGTAACTGCAGCATGTGTGGGACCCTCCCCCTAATAAAGCATGTATTCTTTCCCTTATACCATCAAATCTTGCTGTCCGGTCCGTTATTGTAGGGTAGTGTATACAACAAGTTAAATGCACATGATACGTATAATAATATAAAATAATTTTTATTTATAACTAGGCCGTGATGAAAATGAAATACAACACACATGTTGGTTGACATAAAATCAAACAAACAAATCAGGTGGCGGAAGTCCGTGGTATAAGTGCGCTTACTGAATATCAAACTTGTCTTGTGCTTGCGTAGGTACTGTCAATCTATTAAAATTGCCTGAAGGAATCCTATTGATTTTTTTCACAGTTAAATCGCTTAGAATTTTGGAAAGAAATCTTCACATACCAAAGAAGTACAAGAATGAAATTATATGACCTTGCCCCATCTATTGGCTTGATGCAAAAGTTAGTACCGTTTTCGGTGCTACAGTAGATTGCATTGCATCGCAAAAACGAAGTGTTGTCAACTTCACGAATGTAAAGTTTTGATGTTGTTTGAAAAAAGGAATTTCAGCGAGTACTTGGGAAAAAAAATTGTTAAATTTATGTTAAGCTTTAAAAACGGCAGAAAATAAGGAGCAGGTACGACATGTTAATGCATTTTTTTTCCAAAAAGACTGATTGATTCGCATACGCAAAAGAAGACATTTGTTTTGCATTGTGAGGGTGCCTTAGACGATTCGACGTGACGTAAGGGGTTCGGAAAGTTTCGTCACATGGATCAGTTCTTTAGCCAGAAACATCAGAATTCCCATAAGCGTGGGAAAACGGAACGAAATTTTGCATCAAAACCCAATTACAATCCTATCAAATTTCAAAAAACAAAAAAGGCATTGATCAAATTAGACACCTATTAAATGAGGGGCAAATACGACCCCATGAAATAGAGTTAGAAATTAGTGTATAAAATTTCATCAATTGTAGGCAGGTTGTAGTGGAATTTATGTAGCAGTACTGGTTATTAGCGAAGGTCTGTGGAAACAATCCCGAAGGTGAAGATTCGAGCACAAATCCGGCAAATTAGTACCGAAAGATGACAAGATCGACACCTGAGCTGGTACCTTACTCTCTAAACTTCTCCATCACGCCAACGTGACTTCATTTGAGGCCCCGAGAGATTCAATGTTCTCCAGACCCCATGTATATGACGGTGTTTGGTTGGATCGAGTATTGACTCTACCAGTTGTGCCACCGTAGCCTTTATATAAGTGGTAAATTTAAACAAATAAGAGTGAAAATGCACCCCACCAACGTGTTCATCGGACTAAGCCTTCCAAGTGGCAACGAGATATTGATCGTCGATGGCAAAATCGAACGTATCTTGATGGACGAGATATCTCGTAGATAGCTTCGATTTTGGTTATCCCGAGATATCTCATCCATCATTGTTAACGCAGAGAGATTTCTCGTTGAGAGGAACATGCCCTTTTACTCCAAAGGTATGAAGATACAAGAGGAAAAAACAAATAGTCCCTAGCCCAAAACTAGTATCAATGTGGAACAAGTTTAACCATCAGAGATTGGTCACTTACAGGACAGTTTTAACTACAAAGATAAGCCAGAAGTTAAACCATCCGTTTTATACCATCTGGAGTTGAAAAGTATGAGATTTGTTATTGAAAGAAACTTACCATCTTACTCCTTGGGAATGAAGATCCGATACGGAATGACAAATTGTCCCTTGTCCAGAACAGGCGACAATGTGGACCTGGTTTTTGCAACAGGGGGTGGTCGCTACAGTACAGATTTCGTTGCGAAGTTAAACCATCAGAAGTTAAACCAACCGTTTTATACCATCAGGAGTTGAAAAGTATGGGATTTATTATTGAGAGAAACTTCCCATCTTACTCCATGGGAATGAAGATCCAATAAGAAATGACAAATTGTCCCCTAGGAAGAACTGGCGACAATGTGGAACAGGTTTCTGCAACAGAAGATGGTCACTACAGGACATATTTCGTTGCGAAGTTAAACCATCAGTTACTTGAACCTTTTTATACCATCTGGTTAAACCAATCGTTTATACTATCAGGAGTTAAACCAATCCTTTTATACCATGAGTCAAGAAGTGTTTACTTAACTCCCTCAAGGGTTTCCATACCATTGACCAGGAACGGAACACTCTTGACAATCGAGTAGCGACTTATACCCCTCCACCTTCGAACTTCTCAGAAGAGAGTTTGTTCAAGAATGGGATTCCATACCCCAGGACCACCTGCTGGACACTCTTATCAACAATATGTAAAGGTTTTCGAGGTACATATTGATGGTATTAAATCATTCCGCCATCACTAGGCTGTCATTCAAGGCACAAGTAATTTCACATATCGTGTTCCTTTTTCTATTTTGCAGCGAATCAAGTGAGCCCCAAAGCTTCTGTCTCCAATCTACTTTATCTGCTACTGGCTAGTTCCATGCGTGACTCACACTACAAGTGAGATAAACTTGAATCTTAAAGCTACCATAAAAAAATTAATATTACAATAAAATGAGATTTGCAACTTGTTTTACTTTAGTAAAGGTTTAATTTATATATATTAGCTACTAAATTTCATTTATCTTACTGGGCATTCTCTGTACATGGGGAAAACTGAGCTGTGACTCACACTACATGAAAGGGTAGTGATACTTTGACTAAATACAAAAACTCTTGTTTCTTCCTCTGTTGATTATCAAAAAAAATTGTTTTAAAATTATTGTTACTTCAAATAATTGTACTTTAATAGCAGATTATTAATAGATTAATTAAATATATAATTAATTTATAACATGACATTTTGTTTGTGACTCACACTACACGGCAAATGTGACCCACACTACACTTCACAAAAACATTTTTATTGACAATTGAAACACTAAGAAAACATACATTAGAAACATTTTTCTTAATCTTGCATAGTAAAATATAGAAAACATATTATCCATGTTTAAGTCATTGAACTTAACATTTAAAAATTTATAGTGCATTCGTTCATCAAATGCTGGTTCAGGGAGTCTATTTACTGAATGATCATTAAAATCATTTTCAGATATGTCCTTTGTTTTAGGCCAAGAAAATTTTAAAGTGTCTTTATCAAAGCGCAAAAATTTAATTGTGAGTGTGATTGATATGAACGCTCTTTCTTCCATGTGGATATAAACTCTACATTTGATTACGGGTATTTTCAAATTCTAAAACATAAACTTTGTGTCCACTTTTGAATACAAAAGTTTAACCTATTAAGTACATAATTTTTTAGAAAAAATGAATGAAAATCTAATTTTAAAATTCTGTGTTAGGGTGTACTTTGGCATGGAATTAGCCTCCCTATGTTATATTTATCTTATTAGCCTGTGACATTTCTATCGTCTTGTTACTTCATGTCTCATTTAACACACAACTGGAAGATGCAAAAGCATCATGGATAGCAAATTCATTAACTTATGGATGTGGATGCCGTTCTGGTTGGTTTGTTTAGGGGTTTTATGGCGCAAAGACCATATTTGGCCATGCTTCCTCATACACAAGACATACATTACACGTAATAGAGGCATACTGTGAAAGCTTTAATGACCCAGAAGATAGATAGGTACCCAGGGAGTAATGCGCGTGACTGGAATCGATCATGCGTAACCTACAACTCGATGTTTGTTAGCACAGTAGATCACGACGGCTAAACCACGACTGCCCAAAATGTAGTTCTGAAAAATTAGTTAAAGTCGAGGAATTTCATTAAACAATAAGAATGATCTCTCCAAACATATCCCTTACCGACACCAGTAGAGAAATACGAATAGTTAGCGTTTAGTTAAATATTACTATTAAAATACTATACAATAGTAGAGCGTCAGTCAGTAGGGTGTCGGGATCGCATCAGAAGGGTTGTGGGTTCTGTCCTCGGCGGAGCCTGCAATTCTGATGATTGGGAGATCGGCGCTTCGACCTGGCTAAAGACCGTCGTGTTCACTAATGGTGACTGGGGCACGTTAAATAGGTCGTAGTCACAAAGTCCCCCATGTTCCCATACCAAATCAATACAGCTGGGGGTACCTGATCAGGGTGTTATCGGCCTCTGATTGGGATCTAAATTACGATATGTGTGAGTGAATGGATGTATGAAAGGGACCATCCTCTAAAACGGATGTGTCATGTATGTCGAGCAAAGACGAACTTCCTCCCAATGGGGCTCAATAACATGGAAGGCGCATCCCCCTCGCCTGTTGCCGTCTTCGACGGGCCTGGCACTCCTCCGGTTTGCCAGTGTAGGCATAAGAAACAACAACAATAGTAAATAAATTAATCAGGGGATGTTGTATATTTACATATAACACGCATCACATTTCTACTTAGAGATTACCCGCCATACTGAGAATCCTGTAGACATTGTTCGAGATAATAATCACACTATACAACCATATTGAAGAAGTCTTATTTTGGCACAAATAAGCTCAATAAAAACGCACAATTGCATCATCCAAGAATTACGAATAATAAATACTCGCCTTAATCACATAATCCTCTAATAATACTATAAGCAAGTCGTCGGATTTCGAGCATTTAAATAAGCGATTCGATCACTTTTTCCAAAATTACCGTTTAAGTAGACTCCATTACCTGGGCGAAAGTGACTTAATTTAATCGCATTCGTCAATAAAGCGAAAGTGCTCGCATTTAGTTTCCAAACCGACGTGAAATGTGTAATCCCGACTCAACGTTGCTACAAGTATATTCTCAACTTCCATCTTAATGGCATGTAATTAACTCCATAAAGAATTTAAAGATGTAATATAAATACATCGTTAGCTATTAAAGTTAAAGAAAGGACCATTTTCTGCGAAGTTCCACGAAGACTTTATTTTGAGTTAATCGAGGAAATGAAAGTGAAAATGATTTAATATTTTATAGAATGTAGTCAAGAATATTCCTTACAGCAGTAGATTTTTATTTTTATACCTTTGTGTAAAACTAGCAAAATTACCCCTTACACAGGTATTATTGGTTGACTGTAGATTTAAAATAAGACCAGAAAAATCACTTTTCTCGTTTTATAAAATAAGGCAGACATCATTTGTGCCAGGAAAATATTTTTCTAATCCCTTTTCGTTATTTTTATCATTTTTACAACTTACTTTCGACGCATTTATAGCAACTATGTATCTTGTAAGCATCTGTGTATGCTAGGTTCAACGTATGTAGCATCTATGAATGCTGAATATAATCTTTCTTTTTTAAAAGCTCTACTTCAAAACCTGGCAACACCAAAATGGTAGAAAAAATCCTGCAAACATTCTTGCAAACCAACAACATTCTTTGGAATGTTGTTCTGCTTTTTTGTCTGATTCCAAAAGATAGAATTAGCGATATTTCCCATTGTAAATATGCTTAAACTATAAAATTGTCTCAGAATTATCTTCAACTTAGCAATCAGTACCTATATTAATTGGTGACCCGTAATTAATGTAGCATCTATGTATCTTGGAAGTATTTGTGTATACTGGGATCAAAGAACATAGCATCTATGAATGCTGAATATAATCTTTCTTTTTTAAAAGCTCTACTTCAAAACCTAGCAACATTAAAAAAGTAGGATAAAATCCTGCAAACAATCTTGCAAAATAACAACATTCTTTTTGAATGTTGTACTGCTTTTTTGTCTGATTCCAAAAGATAGAATTAGCGATGTTTCCCATTGTCAATATGCTTAAACTATAAAATTGTCTCAGAATTATCTTCAACTTAGCAATCAGCACCTATATTAATCGGTGACCCGTAATTAATGTAGCATCTATGTATCTTGGAAGTATCTGTGTATACTGGGATCAAAGAACATAGCATCTATGAATGCTGAATATAATCTTTCTTTTTTAAAAGCTCTACTCCAAAACCTGGCAACACCAAACATTAATTGACATGTATACATGCATATCCATTCGTAAAATGCATTAACAGACATAGCATACAAATAAATGTAAGTTTTAATGAGTATAATCTCTAAAGGAAACCAAAGTAAAATTTTTAAATGCTTTAAATAAATTCGATTAGCTACCAGTCTTGGTTGAAAAGGTTTTATGCTATATGTTTCAGTTCCTTTCCTAAAACGGAATTCAGCAACCACGTGGGTTAAACCGAGGATTTAGGGGTTCAGGTTGTTACCGGTCAGATGACGAGGTAACAACCTGAACTGGCACCCAGCTCTCCAAACTTCCACACCATGCAAAGGTGAGGACATTTGAGGCCATGAAAGATTTAGAGTGCACTAGCCCCCGTATACACGACGGTCTTTTGCTGGCCCTAGTTTCGAACTCATAACCCTCCGGTTGCTAATCGTTGCTATTCCAACTGGCCTTCCACAGCCCGTTTAAAGACGGGAACTTTTTGCCATGCACTTCATTGGGCATTAGAATAGAAACAGAAAGAACTGAAACGTTGCTTTAAATATCAGATAGAATTTATTTCATTTGGTGAGCGCTAAGGAACTTGCATATCGATGCCTAAGCTCACTGGATTTAAGTAGAGTATATAATTGGGTAATGGACACTACCACCAATGGATATAAATAATTACAAGACATGAGGAGATCGCATGCTGTTAGCAGGTCTGCTAGTAATCGGTATCATCTGCATTGTAACTAAATGGAAACAAATTACAAAAAACACACAAAATAAAAAATGTGTTAAGCAACAGATTAGCAACTGGAGGGTTGATGGAGAGTAGGGTGCCAGCTCATATATATGTTGCCTCGTCATCTGACCGCGATTCAAATTATGTAATGCTAAGGTATCACCCGGCCCCACGAGAAAATTGTTAAATTATATTACTGTACGATGGGTCACGAAATGTGTTTAGGTAAGGTATGAAATTTAGAAAGGATGTTGCCATCCATTGATATAAAAAATTACAAAACTTGAGCAGGTTTCCTAGCAATCTGTATTATCAGTACTAAGGATGCGGCATCGACAGCAAAACATCGATGTTTATAATTATATCGACTAAAATGCATCGATGCTTTTAAACATCAATGTTTTTCAAAATCAGTGTTTTTAAACTTTTTTCCAACATTTCTTAAAACTGGTTTAGCAACCTCAAACATTAATGTTCGTCGGGGGGGGGGGGAGGATGATATAATTATATACTAATACATTATATATAATTAATTATATACTAATACATTATACTAATACATACATATATAACTAATACATTTTTTAACAAAGTCAAAAAATTAATCATTAATAAAAAAATCAAAGTCAAAAAATTAATAAGAGCAATTAACAAATATTTTATTTTCAAATTGAATAACATAAAATGAAATAATATTTACAACAATTTGACATAGGAACTACTAACTATATGTATAATTAGGTAGGTACATAACAATAATAATTGTTAGTTATTATTAATTATTTATCAACTTATGTGGGGGAAACAGGAAAAAATTGTTATATGCCCCAATATTTGTTATTTACAGTTTGTAAAAAAATAAGTTTGTTAACTTTATCCACCTTAAGTCGACTTCTCTTTTCACTAACTATACCACCAGTTAGGGAAAAACTCTTTCTGATGGGACAGATGTTGCTATCACTGACAAATACATACTTAGTGGCACGGTTTTTTTTTAAATTTTTTCAATCAAAAATAAAACATCGACAATGTAAACACATCGATGTTAAACAAACATCGGCTCCAATAAATCGATGGCAAATACATCAATGCTTTTATAAAACATCGATGTTTTGAAAACATTGACATGGATGTCGCATTTCTAATCTGTACTGTCATTAATTTGAAACACATTACGAAACAAAGCATGGGCAACGAAAAAACATTGACAAGTATAAACATCGATGTTAAAAACATCGGCTCCAATAAATCGATGGCAAATACATCAATGCTTTTATAAAACATCGATATTTTGAAAACATTGACATCGATGTCGCATTTCTAATCTGTACTGTCATTAATTTGAAACACATTACGAAACAAAGCATTGGCAACGTAAAAACATTGACAAGTATAAACATCGATGTTAAAAACATCGGCTCCAATAAACCGATGGCAAATACATCAATGCTTTTATAAAACATCGATGTTTTGAAAACATTGACATGGATGTCGCATTTCTGATCTGTACTGTCATTAATTTGAAACACATTTCGAAACAAAGCATTGGCAACGTAAAAACAGTGACAAGTATAAACATCGATGTTAAAGAAACATCGGCTCCAATAAATCGATGGTAAATACATCAATGCTTTTATAAAACATCGATGTTTTGAAAACATTGACATGGATGTCGCATTTCTGATCTGTACTGTCATTAATTTGAAACACATTTCGAAACAAAGCATTGGCAACGTAAAAACATTGACAAGTATAAACATCGATGTTAAAAACATCGGCTCCAATAAACCGATGGTAAATGCATCAATGTTTTTATAAAACATCGATATTTTGAAAACATTGATATGGATGTCGCATTTCTAATCTGTACTGTCATTAATTTGAAACACATTACGAAACAAAGCATTGGCAACGAAAAAACATTGACAAGTATAAACATCGATGTTAAAAAAAACATCGGCTCCAATAAATCGATGGTAAATACATCAATGCTTTTATAAAACATCGATGTTTTGAAAACATTGACATGGATGTCGCATTTCTAATCTGTACTGTCATTAATTTGAAACACATTACGAAACAAAGCATTGGCAACGTAAAAACATTGACAAGTATAAACATCGATGTTAAAAAAACATCGGCTCCAATAAATCGATGGTAAATACATCAATGCTTTTATAAAACATCGATGTTTTGAAAACATTGACACCGATGTCGCATTTCTAATCTGTGCTGTCATTAACTTGAAACAGATTACGAAACAGCATCAAACAAAATCTGATGTCCAGTACCCATTAATCCATTCTTCAAGCTCGGCCGCGAATGCAGAAAAATAAAATGCCCTCCCGCGTTTGCATAGGAATAGGCGCAGGAGCCTTGAAATGCAGATTTGGCGTAAATCTCGCACCGTGCACAGAAAAGGGTATTTTATTCCTATTCCGTTCTCCTGAAATGAAAAGGGAGAAGTATGCATAAACATCTCCAAGGGGAATTCCGGAAAGAGGAGTAAAAGGTCCCCCGATATCAAATGATGTACCGAACAGAGTTTTTGGAGGCAGTTGAAATCCCGTACCTGAATCAAACTGTCACTCTTATAGCCTCCTTGGGTGGTTCTTACGGGGTGGAGGGGGTCGATGCTCACGTGGAATCTGCCGCGGTTTATCATATAACTCCTTAAGCGATGGTTTGTTGAGGTGCTGAATCCGGCGGAAGTTGCGTTTATGCTTCGAGAATCTCTGGGAATGGTTCCGCAGCATTGCGTTTTTCTTTCAATGATCTGTAAGGGAAATTGATTCGATGCCTTGAGATTCTTTCAATAGCTATAGGCTAAATCATTTCAAATTTTATATCTTTATGATACAAGTGGTGACGAATAAAAACTAACACCGCTTTTCTAAATTCGATATGGTCAATCCTTTTGAGAAAACTTCTTGAGATGCATTGGTGATTCAAAGTCGCAATGAGGAACTTGAACCAGTGAGGAAAATGCGCATTTCTGTGTTTTATTAATAGATTGATCGTTAAAATGTTCATAACCGACAATTAAATCCCATAAAATGGTCTTAATTAATTAAAATTTCAAGTTTTAAATTACCGAAAAGTACGCAAAAGCACATGACCTCTAAACGCTACGTGACGTGATTGTGCACCACGATGTAATGTTTATGTTTGTCTAGCGCGTTGAAATTTCATTTATTTTTTATTTTTTAAAAATAACAGATCTTTTAATTTTTAAACAATCAATTAAATTTTTTTTTGCTATTTCAACGTTGCTATCAAAGTAAACAAATGGGCTTAATTAATTACACAAATGGTATTAATTAATTAAACAAATGGTGTTACTTAATTAAACAAATGATCTTACTTAAACAAATAGACCAAACAAATGGTCTTAATTAATTAAAATATCAAGTTTTAAATTACTGAAAAGTACGGCAAAAGCACATGACTTCAAAACGTTACATGACGTCATTGTGCAGCACTATAAAATGTTTATGTTTGTCAAATGCGTTGAAATTTCATATTGCTTGCTCTTTTAATTTTTAAACAATCAATTAAAAATTTTTTTCTTGCTATTTCAATGTTGCTATCAAAGTAAACAAACCGTCATAGTACATAGTGACGTCACAAGAAGCGGCGTAGAAAAACTAGCGTTTTTGAGATGAAGTAAATGGTGCGAACTTGAAGTTTATTTATTTTACCTATTCGGGCTATTAAATTTTTAAAAAAAGATACTTTCCATACTACTTCCTTTTCATTTTTCATATTGTAAATATATAAACAAAAAACGTGCAAGTTCCTCATTCCAAGTATAATTCGTGACTCTGTTGCTGATGGGCTATGGTCTTTTGGACTTGCAAATTCTCCTAATTGTGCTTCGTGTAATTCTGGACCACCAATAAATTGTGAACACTTTGACATGTGTACTGTATTTAATGATTTTGATTGCATTGATAACATGCTCAATACAGCTAGTAGAAAGGTCCTTAAATGTGTTGCTTATTCTAAGTCACAATTCCAAGTTTAACTCGTGATTCAGTTGTTGCTCATTTTCAGTCTTCTGATTGGATTTGGAAAATTCTTCTAATTGCACTTCGTATAATTCTGGGTCTTCTATAAATCGACTACATTTCGATACGTGTACTGCATTTAAAGGTTTTGATTGTATTAATTGTATGTACAATGCAGCTAGTAGATAGGTACTTGAAATTAATTGCTGATTCTAAGTCACACAATTCCAAGTCTACTCGTGATTCAACTACTGATGGGTTTGGGTCTTCTTATTGAAATTGTGAATTCTCTTAATTGTACTTTGTGTAATTCTGGACAACCCATAAATCGAAAACATTCCAACAAGTGCCTGGATTTAATGGTTTCGATTGTAATGTTCAGAGATAATGGAAAGGAAGAAGGCTGATGTGACTTGATTGTCATAAATACTACTACTAAATAAATACATAGTTTATCCGGCTAGTTACCAGTCATCTAAAACAAATGTAAAGGAAATCTATACAAATTGGTGGTAAAATAAGTTACCGTTTGGATTCCAGCTTACGGTCATACGATTCGTATGACCCTTCAAATTCTAATTGTCGAGAATGTAGCAGTCTGTGTTGACCCTTATTTTATCGCGTCGGTCCATCAAGAGCAGGATGACATTTCTTCAATGTTATATCATGAAAATGTTTTTACAAATTCAAGTAATATGTTCTTAAAGCTGTTTGTTTTTATTATGTCCTAAAACACACTTGGCCAACTACGGCCCTTACATCATAAAACCCCAACCAACCACCGTAAAGGTACAGATGTATTTAATTAACGTCGTCCTGAAGCAACACAACGGACTATTGACGACGAACCCAAAGGGAAAGAACAACACCACGTAATTTGGAATTATGGTCAGATGACGAGGTCACACCTGAGCTGGAAATCCACTCTCCAAACTTCCACAACACGCCAATGAGTGGACATTTGTGGCCAAGACAGATTTAACGATAACCTAACCACTTTGAACACTTTGAAGGCGTTGGGTTGGATTTCCAAACCTCCGGCTGCTAGTCCGTCACTCTTCCAACTGGGTTACTTCGGTCCCCAAACAAATATAATACATATCACGTAAAAACCTTTCTGATTATTTACCTTCGCGAAGAAAACAAGCCCTGCTGTGACAAACCTGTGGTGCAAAAACCTGTTCCAAACTGGAAACTTGCTCCAAGAGCCAAGCAAGTTTAGAACAATTCTTCCAAACTTATCCAGACTAGGTAACAGCTGTTATTAGATCTAGGTAAAAGACAATTTCTTTATACTATTTCGATCTTCATTCCCCTTGAAGAAAAAGGGCAGTTTTGTCTCGATGAGGTATCTTTTTCATCAAAACAGACCAGATATTGAACGTCAAGCCCTGCTGTGACCAACTTCTGGTGGAAAAACGTGTTCCAAACTCGAATCTTGCTCTAAGCTCCAAGCATGTTTGGAACTATTCTTCCAAACTTGGCCATGTCAGGTGACAGCTGTTACTAGTTATAGGTAAGTGACAATTTCTTTATACTATTTCGATCTTCATTCCCCTTGAAGAAAAAGGGCAGTTTTGTCTCGATGAGGTACCTTTTTCATCAAAACTGACCAGATATTGAACGTCAAGCCCTGCTGTGACCAACTTCTGGTGGAAAAACATGTTCCAAACTGGAATCTTGCTCTAAGCGCCAAGCATGTTTGGAACTATTCTTCCAAACTTGGCCATGTCAGGTGACAGATGTTACTAGTTCTAAGTTAGTGACAATTTCTTTATACTATTTCCATCTTCATTCCCCTTGAAGAAAAATGGCAGTTTTGTCTCGATGAGGTATCTCTTTCTATCAAAACTGACCAGATATTGAACGATATATCGTTTAGAGATTGTTCGAGGGGATGCGAGACTAGAGGAGGGTTGAACCGAGCCAACTTGGTTGGTGCTGCCACATCGCATTGTTCGTGAACTGTGGCGAGATACGCCTTCCTGGAGGACATTGGGATTCTGATGCTCATGTACGTGTCGTATTGACGAAGCCAGGTTCCAGCAGCCATTCCGACTTCGGCACATATCAGATTCGAACTCGCGAGCAAGTAGGGATTGGAATCCGGCACGATTTTCAATCCGGTCGAATCCGGCCGGATTGGAATTTTGTTAAAAAGTCTATCTAACCAGTATGTATTTTTCCAAAATCGGCTGATTGAAAGTAGGTAAAAAGGATATTATTCCAAATTGACGAACAAAACGTTCATTTTAGCATAAGAGAATCAACTTCATTAATTATTATCCACAGGTAGGAAATCAGTCACCAACAATTAATTATAGTAGCTATTAATACTGCTAGTAGTAAGTGTTAAACGATTGATTATGATCAGTCTTGCTAGTTTCCACCCCAAAAAACATCAGCTTGTTTTATACGAAGTACTTTTCTATTTATCTAAAATTAAGCAGTCTCTATCTCTAATATCGTTGAGAAAAGGACATATAAATTGTACCTAACTTTGCCTCATACTAATACAAAAATATAAAGTTTTGCAGTATTTGATCAATTTTACAAACAAAGGAACTCTCAATTCTTCTTAATTGCATAATTCGAAGTTATATTGTAATAAAAATCAATTTTGAGTTCGAAAGAACCATATAAGGAAACAAATCGTATTAATTGTGTCATACCCCCAACTTACTTCTCAATGAACTAATAAACTAACATCGCAAATATAACCAGCGGCCGAGAAAAGGCCCTCTCAGCTTCAACACTAGTTGGTTTAACCGTCATTAAGTAGTGGTACATATGAGACAAATATTTTCCTTTGACACCATTTCATACGAAGTCATTTCTTTCTGTAGTATTTTCTCAAAATCTGTTTATTTTCTAAAGTTTGTCTTTTTGCAATAGTCTTCATTTTATTGCAGAATTTGCTTTTCTAATTCCTCTTTATTAAAAAAAAATATTAGTGCTAATTTAATTTATTATTTTTGCTAGAATTCTCCAAACTGATGATTGAAAAATATAAAATCGATTCATTCACAATCGATTGCTTAATAAACGATTTTGCGACTTTAAAGTTGGGTTTGAATAATCGATTATTTAATTTTTTAAAAATTCGGGTTTATCGGATCCGGTAAGTAGCTAAATGATGTCGGATCCGCCGGATCGGATTGCATTCCCTATTAGCAAGCACATCAGTCTACCAATTTCTTAAGAACAAAGCCATTACCCGCTCATCAGAGATCGATCATGGGGTATTAACACGTTTTATCCCAGTATCCTATTTAAAGTACAGCTGAAAAATAGCATGTGAAAATCAGTATTTGTTTTTTAGGAATATTTTATCAGCCGGAACATGTAGTGGTATGTATAAGCTTCTGCCAGAATGAGTTATGTGTCACAGAGACTGGCGCCTCCAGATGGAAACTTTGTTTATTCCCAGAATTAGTTGGCGTATCTTCTTTTTGCGGTTGCAGAATTCCTTTTCGGTTTACTTTGGACATTTGAATGGGCATTTTATATGTGAGAGTACTCTTTTTTTATCAACCTGTTGGTTAATTAAAGCTTTATTGTTGTTAGGTAAGTTATAACGCATTATTTTTTAACTATCCTCTAACTAGGACAGTGGGACGATAAACATGCAATCGACGCGTTTTTTCTAACCTTATAACTGAAAGTAAAATAACCTTTTCCCTCCCTAGCATTTTACCCCTGCTGAGTCGTGTCAAAGCAAATGTTTCTGAAGCTGGAGAAAGCATTGGAATAATAAAATAGTTTGAATATAGTTTAGATAATAATTTCGGAATAGTCTGAAACAGTTTATCCGATGCAAGCCAATACGTTTTAAATATAAACATTGAGTTCTCTGTGGAAGAGAACGGTATTGTAGCAAGTTTTCTCTCTACTGTGGTAAAGAATCTGATGCAAGAAATTATATTCTTCTTGGTACCTAGGATGTGATGAAACTGATTGAGTATACTGCGAATACTTCAAGCTACACTTTATATTTTGATAACTTATTTACCAGCAGTGATCTTTTGAAAAGTCTTGGTGAATAGGGTTATCGAGCCACAGGAACCATACGCGAAAATCGAATAAACCATGATTGTCCTTTAGAAGAATCTAAGTCTAAGTGGAAGAAAGAGCGACGTCTGATTTTGCATTTCACAAGAATTCCAAAATTTTCCTAGTGCGATGGACTTACAATAGTACTGTCACTATTGCTACAAGTTGCAGCACTTTAGAACCATTCTTTGATGTGAAGAGGCGAGTAAAAGGACACAAAGATAAAGTTCACGTGAAGATGCTTAGTAAGAAATTATTACTAAGCATTTAGTTTAATTATTATTAACTAATTATTATTAAGCACTAAGCAAATAGTAGATAAATTATTACTACAAACAATTGGTGGAGTATCAACACGACTGGTTGGCTGGACTATATGCAAAAGGGGGAAAATGGTACTGGCCACTTTTCATTCGTACACTGGGCATGGCTGGGGTAAATGCATGGATAATCTACAAAGCTGTCAACAAATGTGATGCCCTAAACTTGAATCAGTTTCGATGAGCTATAACAACAGTTTATCTCAAAAAGACTGATTAGAACAAGAGGTAGAGAGACCCAGGATATCTTCTGTGCTTTCTAGTGCAAAAGAAGATATCCGTAAAGATGGTGTTGGTTATTTTGTACTAAAGAGGGAAATTAGCGTCTTTGTCGAAGAGAGGGCTACAAAGGAAAACCGAAAACGTACAGTGGGAGATGCAATAAAACACTTTGTCAAGCTTACTTTGGGCCTTTCCACGAAGATTAGAGTTAAATTCTATTGAATATTGAACTCTCCTGTAAATAAGAAAGTATTATTCGGATAAAGTAAAACTTTGTACTCGTAAATCGCTTTCCACTAATGAAAGGAACACTAAAACAAGCAAGTGCAAATTTCATCCCCTTTATCCCAGTGTCCTATTTAGATGACGGGTCAGATTTATTGTATAAAATGTTTCAAATTTCGTTATATTTAGTTTACTTAGGTTTTATTAACGTTAGAAATTATGATTCTTCTCAAATTTGAACAAAATAAATAAATTGGGATAAAACGGGTTAAAGTAAGTGAAAATCTTAAGTTACGATTAATAAACAATATTAGAAGTACCACAAAAAAGTAACTCAAAACCATGCGTTATGTAGTTTAAATAAAATTGATTTGTTCCTTTTCTGTAATTCTTATAATTAATTAGTCACAATTGGCTGTAATTTGGATCTCATCAAAAATTGCCCGTGGTACCAAAACCTGTTCCAACTTGTCACAAGTTCTGGGCAAGGGGCAATTATTCCTATTTGATTCTTCATTTCCCTTTTAGTAATAGGGCAGTTTTGCCTTGACGAAATATCTCGTCCTTAGTAAAATGGATCTGATCTAGAAGGAGATGTATCCTCAAAACACATGGAAGGTTAAAACAGTGTAACCATTCCGTTTTCTACAAAGTTAGTTGATACAAACCCATAAATATCCCATCTCTTGTTATTGTTTACAGAAACGAGTTATGAGACCTGAAAGGAATTCTCTCGGTAACCAATCTTATCTTTATTTTCTTCTCTAATAGTATAAAAGGAAGTGTTTGCCTGTTTATTTGTTTTCTTGCCCACAAAGTCCTAACGAATCTATTGCACTTACAGTAATGAGATTTGGCACACAGGTAGTTCGAATTCTTTGCAATTTTAGGGTCGCAGCGAATTTAAAATTCGATCTAGAACATTTTGAAATGAATTTAATGAAATTTAACTATCATTGTTTTCTTGGAATGGCAACACCATAAAAAGATGACAGATTCTGAATTTATTTTT
This sequence comes from Metellina segmentata, assembly GCA_947359465.1. Classification (NCBI taxonomy): domain Eukaryota; kingdom Metazoa; phylum Arthropoda; class Arachnida; order Araneae; family Tetragnathidae; genus Metellina; species Metellina segmentata. The sequence goes on from OX375874.1 coordinate 112,242,575, forward strand.
TTCCGTTTCCTTTTTTATTGTGCGCGGAAGAATAATTTTTCAAACAAAATATAGTAAACAAAGTTTTAATTTTTGTTATGTAGCTATTTTTTCTATCTCCTAGACCGTTAAAGATAGAGTAAAAATTTCAACTGTTTTGAAATCTGCGGAACATATCACATTAGATCGATACCTAAATAAATTATTTAAAAAAATTAATTTTTAAATTGAATATATCTTTTATATTTTCGCAAGAAATTGTGATGTCACGTAAACTTTCGCTTTCTAAAAATAAACAGATTGTTTTTTTTTTCAACGCGAAGGGCAGGAAATGCGGATTACATTTCCTTATTACTGCCCTTCCGGAAATTCTTAATGAATTTCCGGCATTGTTTAGTTTTGTTTTCGTAAAATCGGAATCGTTACAGTTAGATTGAAAATTTCAACGGATTTGAAATCTGCAGTAAATTTTACACCATGTTAATACTTTACACCATGGGCTCGGGCATCGCTGGGCTAGCCATGCAGTGGCTAGTTCTATTACAAAAGAAAGTCTTTCGATCTTTTCCATGTTTATTCGCTTTGTGATTGGTAGATAGCGAGTCACGTGATAGTGAGTCTTGCGGTTCAATGGGCTAATGAATTTGGAGCACGCGCATACGATAAACACAGTTATATTTATAAATTAATTCATTCATAAACAATCTGAGAGTAAGCGTTAGAAAGTTTGCAATGTTTTCAGAAGAACCGGCAAATTCGGTCGCCGTTTCCATAACAACAGTCGAATATGAAAATATTAAAAAGTACTATTACAACAAACAACACGGATCAGCTAAGACATATCTATGATTCGGTATTTCTATGCGGTAGCGGAGAAAACGGTTTCTCTTTTTCTCCTTAGGATATATTTTTGACTAAATGTGATTGCGTAGTAATCATCGGGGGTTGGCGAGCCATAGCAAACAGGGAGCTAGTTATATACAACGCTAGGTTATGCTGTGGCTATTAAAGTTTTGATTGATTGTGTGATGTCACGAAAAGGCATAGCTTCAAATTGTTTTGATTGGTTGTGTTATGTTACGAGCGAAACGAGATACGAAGTATCAAAAATCATTATATTCGAAATCGTCATGGAAATTACATTGAGTATAAAACGATCGCCGTACGGAGCTCATTGTTTTACCAGTGTTGATCAAAAATTAAGTTTTCCAATAATATTGTTTTACCAGTATTGCTCAAAAACAACATCATGCGAAAGCAAGTCTAGTTGACAGATAGTGGAGGAACAATGTTTATACATTGTCATTGATCAACAAAATTAGACAGATAGTGGAGGAACAATGTTTATACATTGTCATTGATCAACAAAATTAGACAGATTGTGGTGAAAAAAGGTTTACGACGAATGTTAATTCATTGCATATTCTTCCATATTACTCGTACAAATTTCGAGGTTTTTAAATGCTTACTTCAAGTTGTCGCATTTTAGATGCAGAGTTAATGTACCTTCACTGAATCGTAATTTTCCTATTGACTTTCTTTGTCAAGACGGTGTGCACTAATAAAGATACTATCGATACAATAAATGTAAAAACCTTTTTTCCTGTTTAAAAGTTAAATACAATCAACTGATTTTGTAATATTCGAAATGCGAGAGTGAAAAGCATTCTATATCATGCTGAAAGCACGTAAGAAGCTTAGTATGCATAAAATATATACGACAGACGATTTGCAATAGGAAGTATTTGAATAAATACTTTCTCTTCCCTCTTAAGTACATCTCAGTAAATATTTATAATAGTCTTAGAGTTAAGTATTTGAGAATATGTAAATTTTGAAGTAACACGCCGCTTGATGACTGTTATTATATAACAAATAAATTTAACCAAAAATAGTTAATTAATGTAGGAAAAGAATAACACAATCAACGCAGTGGAAACAAAACTCTCGTAAAATAACAATTTTTAATAACAGCCGCGTATTTTACCATGATAATTATTTTCATCATTTAGTACTTAATTAAGACATGAAAAGGTTTTGGAAGAGAATTTAACATCTGAATCAATTTTAAAAGAATTAGTTCACTAAGGTAATTCCAATGTAGCATTTGTGTGAATTTACGCTTAAAGAATTACTGTTTTAGTTCGGGTGTTTGTTTGCTTTTCGTATTGTGTATTCTTTAAGATAAATTCTCTGAAATAATGGTTTGTTTCATGGAACAGACAAAATTATTTTGTACACTTAATTTTTACTCGTAATTTAAATAATTTGATGCTAACAATATTGAAATGATGCAGCAGTTGTATAATCAGTAAATATTTATACTCTTTTTTTTAGATACTACTCGATTTATGTTGACAGTACTCTGAAAATGACCACAAGTATCCAATTATTTTACTGTCTTGATTAAATCGAGCAGCTTTAAAGAATAAGAGCAAAATTAAATTATTAACAACATTTTTAGTGAGTTATTGCATTTATTCTTATTAATTAATTTACTGATTTTTGAAACTTTGGATTGTTTTAGCTCACCTTTTTATCTGCCATTACTACTCCGTATTTATGCGCACCTAGTTTTTTATATCAACATAATTGAAATAATTTCTTTAGCTAGTCTAAAATATAAATCAATCATGAGGGATTTTCAATATAGATTTTTTTAAATCGTTTTCAGTGTTTTCAGTGTTGTAGAAAAAAATAAATAACCAGTGCATGCAAACCCATACTCAAAATTGGGAAAACTCTAGTAAAATAAAGAAATGTATTTGAAATAAATTGAAAGGTTAAATTTGAAAAATACTGAAAGCAAAAAAAAAAAAAAAGTTTTTATTACTGCTGATGTGTGTAAAAATAATTCTGTTTCTGTCACTAAGTATACTTCTTGTGCATTTTGCACTAAGGTACACCAAAATATTTTGCTGCGAATATGGAAAAAAATTCAGATGGTACTGTGTCGTCTTAAATAATAGCAGTACATGAATCATATTCATATTTTGTAAAAAAATAATATGCTTTGGTTACAGAATTTATGCATATCTTTAGAGCCATATAAACCCTATACTATACTCAGTGCTATTGGTAATAATTACATTTTTTTAAATATGTCTGGTAAAATTCATGGTTTTTCAATCTGAAATCGTTTTATAATCTGTCATATTCTACCATTTTGAAGTTTTACTGAAAGATAATTCAAAATTTACAAGCATAAATTACTTCTGGGTTTATAATTGAATCGATTTTCTCACAACTTCATAAAAAAATGCGTAATTTATTTCTTAATTTGATTTGTATTGTTTATTACAGTTCAAATAGAAACGTCTTTCATTTAAAAAAATAAAATCTTAATTTGAGTTGCACCATTTTACTTGACAAAGAGTGACAAATTAAATATAGTAAGAAGAAAATGATTGTTCTACGTAGAGAAAGTAACATATTCTTGGAATAAGAATTAAATGAATATTCTTAAACTTTAATATTAATCTTCATGTGCGAGTATATTAAATATTTATATAAACTCAGTCTCTTTTGTTTTTGATTCCAGTTTAAATTTCTATTAGGCACGTCACTCGTATAATTTATAACCAGGATTAAATATTTTGCCCTTTCAATAGATGGTATTCTTTTAACTATTACTTGAAGAACTAAAATCCCAATTTGAGTTGCACCATTTTTCTCCTAATGGAGTGAAAAAGCGAATATGCAAAAAAGAAAATGATTATTCTATAAAAGGGAAGAGTAGCATTTTCTAGAAATAAGAAATGGAATGAATGTTATTAAACTTTAATACTTATATTCATGAACAATCATATTAAATACAGGTGACCCTCTTATAATACAGGGTGGTCCCGAATTCATGGTACAAACTTTAATGGTAGGTACAGGACATTGTAACAATGATTTATTGTATAGGAATGTATAGTCGCAAGTGACGCGGTGAGGCGAAAACAGGGGAAATAACGGCCGAAAGGAAAAACAAAGATTTTATTGAAAGCGTTGTTGACAAGTGTCATGTTTACAGTAATTGTTCAAAATTGCGTCCACCAGTATCGATACATGCTTGACAGCGTCGGTGGAGCGATTGGCGTACACGTTCAAAGATGCCTGGTATTTCACGCACACCTGCAGCAGCTACAGATAAGCGAGCGACGAGATCCTCATCTGAGTCAACTGGAGTCTTATAAACAAGATGCTTTAGATGTCCCCATAAAAAGTAATCGAGGCTCGATAAATCGGGAGATCGGGGTGGCCAAGGGACTGGTCCACCACGCCCAATCCATCGAGTACCAAACGTGGCATTCAGGTAATTCCGTACATCAATGCTGAAGTGTGCTGGCGCCCCATCGTGCTGAAACCACATGCGGTTACGAATGGCGATCGGAACATCATGCAGCAGTTGTGGTAACACTTCTTTCAGAAAAATAAGATAGCTTCCGCCAGTGAGCCGCGTGGGTAGTAAGTATGGGCCAATCAAAAAGGCGTTCACAATACCAGCCCACACATTAATACTGAAACGTTGTTGAAACGCATGTCGACGCGTTGCATGTGGATTATCGGTTGCCCACACATGGGAATTGTGCGCATTAAAGACACCCTCGCGTGAAAATGTCGCTTCATCTGTAAATAGCACATAATCTACGAAATCCGGCTGCAACGCACATTGCTGCATCACCCACAGGCAGAAGTTCACGCGGCGAGGATAATCTGCCGGATTCAATGCTTGTACTTTCTGAAAATGGAAGGGGTGTAAGCGATTTTCGTTTAACACTCTGCATACAGTCTGATGACTCACACCTACGTCACGCGCAACAGTTCTTGTGCTTGACTCGGGTCTATCAGCCACAATGTTCATGATGCTTTCTTCCAGCCTTGGAGTGCGTACAGCTCTTACTCGACCAGCGCCATGTCTGTTGACGTCGAACGCACCTGTTTCACAAAGTTGACGATGTAACCGTTGAAAAATTCTATGATCCGGCATTCGTCGATCAGGATACTCCGCGCGATACATTCGTAACGCAGCTCTGCCGTTACCATTTGCACGGCCGTACATGTAATGCATGTCTGCTTTTTCTGCATACGTAAAGTCACCCATCGTCTACGGCAGCACAATTGTGAATGGCGCTTTTCCCTACTGCGATGCATCATGTTCAACAGCGGCTAGACATCTACTGCCCTCTACCGGCAATGATACCAACCGATCACTCCATTTCTCTTTCCTTTTATTTCCACTGTTTACGCCTCACCGCGTCACTTGCGACTATACATTCCTATACAATAAATCATTGTTACAATGTCCTGTACCTACCATTAAAGTTTGTACCATGAATTCGGGACCACCCTGTATAGTACTCTTATAACAAGGATTCCACTAAAATTGCGACGACCCTCGTATAACACTATAATAGTTTCTGTATAACACGGTTTGATTTGTACCTATTGTTAGTCAATTGGAAGGTTAAATAGAGCCCCGTTAGATTTTTTTTCACCTCTCTGTCCTGTCTGTTTGTCCTGTTTGTCTGTTCTGTCTGTCTGTTCTGTCTTGTCTGTTCTGCCTTGTCTGTTCTGCCTTGTCTGTTCTGCCTTGTCTGTTCTGTCTTGTCTGTTCTGTCTTGTCTGCTTTGTCTTGTCTGCTTTGTCTTGTCTGTTCTGTCTTGTCTTGTCTGCTTTGTCTTGTCTGTTTTGTCTTGTCTGTTCTGTCTTGTCTGTTCTGTCTTGTCTGTTCTGCCTTGTCTGTTCTGTATGTTCATATATGTTCTGTCTATTCTTCTGTCTGTTCAGTCTGTCTGCTCTGTCTTGTCTGTTCTGTCTTGTCTGTTCTGTCTTGTCTGTTCTGCCTTGTCTGTTCTGCCTTGTCTGTTTTGCCTTGTCTGTTCTGTCTTGTCTGTTTTGTCTTGTCTGTTCTGCCTTGTCTGTTCTGTATGTTCATATATGTTCAGTCTGGTCTGTCTATTCTTCTGTCTGTTCAGTCTGTCTGTCTGTCCAGAATGTCTGTCCTGTTTGTTCAGTCTATCTGTTTGTCTGGTCTGTTTTGTCAGTTTTGTCTGTCTGGTCTGTTTTGTCTGTCTGGTCTGTTTTGTCGGCCTGGTCTGTTTTGTCTATCTGGTCTGTTTTGTCTGACTGGTCTGTTTTGCCTGGTCTGCTTTGTCTGGTATGTATGTGTGTGCCGTATACGCGTCCACACGAGTTAATACATAGTTAAAATGTTTTTAAAACTTATGTGAATATATATATTATTTAATGATCCCTTATGTAACTTTATTTAAAATTAAAATAAATATGTTAACTTTTCTATGTTTGTTATACTCTATATAACACGGTTTTAGTTTCCATATCACACGGAACGCAATCTCTACTTTTATATAATTCCAAAGTTTCGCTTAACACGGTTTCCACACAACACGAACTATCCTATAGCACGGCTTCCTTACAACACGGTAACAAATATACAAAATTGTATGACCCCATGTTTCGTATAGAACGGTTTCCTTATAACACGGTACCATTTGACCGTGTTATAACTTATAACCCTTATAACATATAACACTTATAACTTATAAAAGGGTCACCTGTATTTATAAAAAATTGGAGTCGTTTTCGATCTCAGTTAAAATTTCTATTAAGCATCTCGCTCGAATAATTTCAATCGGAAGATTTATATTTTGCCCTTTCAATCGATCGAACTCTCTTCGAAACTAATGTGCATGTCCCGCAGCGGAATTTTAAAAATCGCCCACTAATAACCATTTTGGTTGCCATTACTTATAAGCAAACTCCAGCAATCCTCTTAACGATCTTTTCCCCACCAAGTAGCTCTTTATCCCTAGTATTTATCACGAAAATCCCTATGTCATCCATAATGATTAATCCGTTAATAAACCCCACATTACTTTCCGAGCCCAGAATTAAGAACATAATTAAGCATATGCCCCGAATAACAATCACAGTAAAAAAAGCGGCTTTCTGTTTGAAGCTCCGACAAAAAATGTTTATGAATTTTTATTATTTTAAAAATGATTTCTCCCCTCTCTCCGTTTTTTATGAACGTAGGGAAAAAAAGGAAGTGGAACGGAATCCTGATTAATTAATTTTCAAATGTATTCTTATAAATATTCAAAAATTCGAAGGAGTTTGCCGAAGGAGGAGAATTTATGAGAAATAGTGGTGGCTACAAATGGAAAATCAATTTCAGGATTGTTTTTTTTCTACCATTCCATAAAAATGATTTTTTTTCCTTATCGTGAAGTAAGTAATAAAAATTATATTAATGACGTAAAAAGAGAGTACATTATGAATTCATTTCGGCTAACAAATCAAATGAAATAAATGTGATTTGCTTTTGAAAGTGATATCGCGCAGCATACCATAACTCACGACGTTTCTTTGTATATTTACTCGAGTGATTCGATTGATTTCAAAATATACAACTTTTATTTTTCAACTATAAAATGCTTTTTAGTATGATCTATGTTAGACAGAGAAGCATTATGCATTGCTTCCAGTCGGTCTGTTTGAAGATCTGTCACGTAGTTGCAGGAAAGAGTATGAATCCTAAGGTGAGATAAATTACTGATCGAAAATAGACCGGTGCATTTCTATCTCCGTAATGTTAAAATGGTCCAATTTTAAGGAACATTTATTCAGAATCTTTGATGTGTATTGATTCGAATTTTCTCATAGAATTTATAAAGACACTTTTAAACATTTTAACACAGATATTTTTTTTAATAACTTACAATTTGAAATTTTGAGATACTTTTTCTTTAACATCTAACCTTTTTTTCTTTCGCTTCTTTTTCTTTAATATTTTTTTTTGAAAAATGACCAATTTTAATACATTTTAACAATTAAAATGAACTTTTCTGAGCTGATAGAAAAAAATGCCTGCGTTGAAATATGTTATAGGATATGCTACACTTGTAAACCAATGCCGGTTATGCGTTACATTAATTATAATTGCGAAATGTTAATACATTTATCTAAATACCTACGCTTCTATGAGAATTTCCTACAATTATTTTTACAAATTTTCGAGCGCTATAATAAATTTATATTAATTTATTCTATTAAATGAATCAACACAACAAAAAGGCTTTACATTATTCATTATTACGAAATTATATTGCGTCTCGAGACACCTACACTCTTCTATAAAAATGTCGTTCGTTTTTTAAAAATATCCAGCAATTCAATGAATTTACACTCAATGTATTACATTAAATGCATCATAATAGGAATATGCGTTACATTTACTATCATTGCAAAATTTTAATGCGTCTCTAGACACGTTTCTATGAGAATTTCCTACAATAGTTTTTTTTTTTAATCGACCGCTGTAATGAATTTATACCAAATTGGTTCCTTTACATGCATCATCTTACCTAATACGTGCTACATCAGGGATGGAGAACCTGGGGCTATCTAGGTCTTCAAATTTGCAAATTTGACTGAATTCAAATGATTTTATTTGTATTAACACATCTTTGTTCGTTTATTTTATATTTATATTTCATTTTTAAAGGAAATACATAAATTTAAAATACCAAAGAACAAAATAAATTCAAACGAAATAATCTTCCAAGATTGACGGGCACAATTGGAACATACATAAATAAACCATAACTATCAAACTGATGGCTGATACGCTCATTATTTATATTTTATTTTTAAAATTAATATATAGACTTAAAATACCACTGAGCAAAATAAATTCCAACAAAATAATCCACCAAGATTGACGATCACAACTGGAACATCATAAATAAACCATAACTAGCAAACTGATGGCTGATACGCTCATTATTTATATTTTGTTTTGAAAAGGAATATATGGACTTAAAATATCAAACTACAAAATAAATTTCAACAAAATAATGCTCCAAGTTTGACGGGCACAATTGGAACATTAGTAAGCCATGACGGTTAAACCGATGGCTGATACGCTCATAATTCAGTTCTAATGCGATTCTAAAATGCCTGGTTACTCCTCTCTCCCCCCCGTATGACTGAATCCACTAACGCTCGAGGCTCTTTGGTGAGAGTTTATAAGGATCCAGCACGCCAGTATATATCAGTTTTACACAATGATGCACTAGATTCCTATTTGATTTGGAACTTGTTAATAATTGACACAGCCTTCTCTTCAAAACAATTCTCACTGGTGTCAAAGTACTGCCAAGAACAGACACAGCCACCACAAAATCCTTAAAGTGGTGGAATTTCTTAGTTCCAACATTGATTACATCGGTGAGAGCTGAGAAGTCGAAAGTTCTCTAAATAGCTTTTCTTTTCTTTCGAAACTACAGGATGTTCTAAAAGTTCCCGTAATCCAACTTTAAAAAATTTTATTGCCCGTGTTTTTTTACAATTATTGAATTTTATCGTTTGCTTATAGGTTTATCGACTCTTTAATTTTTATTGTTTGATTTTCTTCGCACTCACGTTGTGCGATAATGAAGTTCCACGTCATTTTGTTCTTCATTGCAAGATGAATTTATCACGCATTCAGAGAATTGCGCTGTTTGAGGCTTATTTTGAATGTAAATCATATGAAAGATGTAAAGAATTTTGACGACATTAATATCCAAATGATGCAATACCGAGTAAAGATACGCTATATCAATTTATTCAACAATTTGTTGCATTATTAGAAGTGAATGAACGAGTCTCTTGGTTCGAACAAGACGTTGTAACCTGCCATAAAAATTATGAAACCATGGGCATGCTTCAAAATTTTTTTTGAGATCGACTCATCTCAAGAAATCTTTGGCCACCTCGTTCCTTGATCTGCGTATCGCTGACTTTTTTCTGTGGGGATTAAAGAACAAAGTTAATGAAGATAATCACCAAACAATAGGTGATATGAAAATAGCCATTTCTCGAAGGATACAAGAAGTCACTCCCAGCATCATGAAACGCGTTTCTAAAAATATGCGAAAACGACTTCGGGCTTTGCCTCCAAGAAAAGGGCGGACATTTTGAGCATCTATGTAAATAAGAATGGAGTGTTTGTTTGTACATTCAACATTTTCGACCCATTTCAAGTTTTCTATCCGTTTTGGACACTTCTGATGCCAAATCTGCACTTTTCGCGTTTGGTATCTGTCTGTCTGTCTATCTATCTGTATATATGTACACTCTATAACAAAAAATCGACGCATCAAGAAGGAGTTGTCCGATGGAGACAAAAATTGGTGGATAGGAAAGTTAGGTACAGAATAGAAAATGATTAAAATTTCAGAACAATTGAATGATTTATTTCAGAGTTACAGTAACGAGCTCAATAAGGTGTTGGCCCGCCTCTAGCCTGGATGCAAGCTGCTACACACCGTGGCATAGACCAATAAAGCTCCGGTATGGTCTCCTGCGGTATTTCTTGCCAAATTTGCTCCAATTGTCGGACTACGTCATCAACATTCCCTACTGGATGCAGTCGCTTTCCCATCATATCCCAGACATGCTCGATGGGAGAGAGATCTGTTGATCTGGCTGGCCAAGGAAGCGTTTGACAAGCTTGAAGACGGTTCATAGCATCACGTGCCGTATGTGGTCTGGCATTGTCTTGCTGAAAATAAGCCCAGGGTACTGCGAAAGGAACGGTAGCAAAACAGATCTCAGAATGTCGTCAACGTACCGCTGTGCAGTAAGTACCTCTAATGACGAGCAAAGGGGTCTGGCTATCAAGGGAAATGGCATCCCAGACCATAACTCCTTGTTGAGGGCCTGTGTGGCGTGCAATAGTGAAATCAGGATCGCACGCTGCCCTGGGCGTCGCTGTCACGTCTTCGATGATCGTCAGGACACAGTTGGAAGCGAGATTCGTCGCTAAAGACTATACGTCCCCAGTCAGCATCATTCTAGCCTGATCGAGCCAATTACCACTGTAATCTGGCTCGACAGTGTGCAGGCGTGAGTGGCAGGTGGCATAACGGTCGGTACGAGCGTAGATTTCGCTCTCTCAGCCGTCTGTGGATGGTCATGGTGGACACTCGTGTGTGGGTCGCATGACTGATGGGTGATAGCGATGAATCAGGCGCTGTGACAGCTGATCTGACAGTCACTCTGTCCTCGCGATCTATTGTGGCCCTACGTCGACCGCTACCATCATGACGCAGAAATCTGCCATTGTCCACCCAATCTTGCCAGCATCTTCTAATCGCCGCATCGCTTCGACTCACATGACGAGCGATTCTCCGATTTGCCCAACCTGCCTCTTTCAATCCAATGATACGACCTCTTTCAAACTCTGAAAGTTGCTCGTAATGAGCTCCAATCCTGCGGCGAGGCATTTTTTCAGTTGTTGAAAGGTATCCTAAATCGCAATGCAGCAGAAATTTTTAACAACAGTTTAATAAGAACTCCGTATATACATCTGCTGGATGCGCAGTTCCAATGCGCTGGAGATCGCACTATTCATTCATTGTACACTAAATTTTAATCATTTGCATACTTGGTCAAAACTTTTTGGCATACGAAATTTCAAAGCAATCGGATGATTCCTTCTTGGTGCGTCGATTTTTTTTTATATAGAGTGTATGTGCCCTATACACGTCCACACGGTTCAGTATATTTTCATGGAAATTTCCATACAGTGAGTACTTATCTTCATTTAGTGTGTGGAATTGGTTGCGAAAGTCTGTCTGTCCGTCTTTCTGTTCTATGTTCGATTTTGTGTTTCTGTGTTTGTGCAAGCATCACATGAATTGTATTCTATATTTTTGATTGCAATGTGTTTTATTTTATACATTATCGACTAGTTTAGTGAAAGCAATATTGAACATTTCTTTATTAATATATTTAGTTGAGTTTCATGCTAAAACACCTGAGTAAGTATTCTCAAATAAACCATAATTTGGTAGTTTTGGAGAAATTGGAATGTATATTGAATATTACGATTACTTCGATTGCTTTCCCAGTATTCTTCAAAAATTATTTCTTTAATGGAATTTTTCAGCTTTGTTATTTTATTTATTTCGAGTCTTATTTTTGTTCTTTGCGCAATGAAAACGATTTCCGAAGATTTGGGACAGGCGATATTTTTCAACGAACGGGAATGAACAAGATCGCGAGAGTAGTGATATTTTCTGTTTCTTTCAATCTGAATTAATTTCACATTTCTAAATTTTGTGCACTTTTAGTTGTAAGTTTTGGCAACTGTGCGAGATCAAGAGATAAAAATGTATCACAAATTAATATCTTTAGAACAATTCTTTCCGACATCTTTTAATTTGTTTTATTTCGCTGTTTTCTGTTTTAAATATTTATTATTTTAATTAATGTGTTTTCCTTCTCAACACACGGAACACCACCACAAAGTATTCGTCTTAAAAATGGCAGGTGAGTCCGAATAAATTTTCAGTAAAATTTAAGTGTAGTTATGTCATTATTGAAAGAATAATGCTGTTACTGAAAGAATAATGCCGTTATTTAAAGAATAATACCGTTATTGAAAGAATAATGCCGTTATTGAAACAATAATAATGTTTAAAAAATCCGAACTAGAACTTTTCAATCATTAAAAAATTCGTTGTCATAATGACAGGAGAAGATTTCAAAATTTCACAATGTCGCATACCGGAGGCAAGAGTGCCACAAGTAAAAATATATTGTTTTGTTGACTATGAGTGCGAGAGCACTCGCCGTAAATCGTAATTTTTATTAATTGAGTTGAACATGAAAATAACTTAAGAAAGGGAATTCCAAATCTCACTCAAAATCGTCTTTTGTAGTAGAAACCTTAGTATCACCTTTCGTCATTTTGTAGCTTTGTCATACAGCAAGGGTGCGATGTATGTGAAATGTATTACATGAATGGATATGCACGTGTAGGATTTGTGTCCAAAGTAAGTTGTAGAAATTATAAAGATGGCGAAAGGTATTCAAATAAATTTTTATTCTACGAATAACGTAAGTCAGCGTTTCTCAACCTTTCATTATTCGCGGCCCAGTTTTCAACGATACTTATCATCGCCCCCCCCCCCCTTAACCCGCATACAAAATAAAATGTATACAACAATAATATATATTGAGTATTTTGATTTCTGTTTTTAAATTATTTTTAACTAACTGCCAAAACAAGAGTAAAAGCGAGCCAACGTTGGCGAGAAACCACGTCTGGCATTTTGCCAAGCGGGCGGTGAACAGATGAAGTGAATGGAAGCGAGGAAAGTTTAAATATTATTATTTGAAACTAGCAAAATACCCGACCTTACTCGGTTTGAATTGGTTTACTCTAAATTGAAGGAGATAGTCAAAATATATAATGGCTTACGTTTTTTGTAGAATAAAAATTTATTTGAATACCTTTCGCCATCTTTATAATTTTTACAACTTACTTTGGACACAAATCCTACACATGCATATCCATTAATGTAATACATTTCACATACATCGCACCCTTGCTGTATGACAAAGAAAAATAAGTCTCGTAATAAATGAAATATCAGAGCTGAAATTCCATAAAAAAAATAATTTTTTGGGGAATAATTACTTTTTTAGCAGTACTGGTAATGCAATCGAAGTAATCGTAATATTCAATATATATTCCAATTTTTCCAATACTACCAAATTATGGTTGATCTAAATATACTTACTCAGGTGTTTTAGCATGAAACTCATCTAAATATAACAATAAAGAAATGTTTAATATTGCATTCACTTAACTAATAGATAATGTATAAAATAAACTACATTACAATCAAATATCTGGAAAAGAATTCATGTGATGTCTGAACAAACACACAAACACAAAATCGAACATAGAACAGAAAGACGGACAGACAGACTTTCGCAACCAATTCCACTTACTAAATGAAGATAAGTACTCACTGTATGCAAATTTTCATGAAAATATATTAAACCGTGTGGACGTGTATAGGGCACAACATACATACAGTCCGACAGACAGATGGACAGACAGACACCAAACGTAAAAGAAGCAGATTCGGCATCAGTAGGGTACAAAACGGATAGAAAACTTGAAATGGGTCGAAAATATTGAAAGTACAAACAAACACTCAATTCTTATTTATATATATGAAAGCCAAACAGGGAGATAACGTTAAAAGAATATGAAAGTACAAATATTCGTTAATGAAAGTTAACCTAGACAGGGTGAGCTAAATTTAGAAAATGGGAAAACTTTTTTTTTGAATAATAAAAGAAATAAAATCGAAGCATGACTAAAGAAAAGAGAAAAAATAAGTAATATGGTTTGTGGAAACCGTCTCGAGCATGCGCAGAGGAAGAAGGAAAATGTTCGACAACGCAAGTTTCAATTCTCATTCGAGTCGATCGCTATCAAATCTATCGTATGTTATATTTGTTTTCGTGTTAATTGCAATCACCATATTAAATATTCACGACAGCAGATTTATGCAGACCCATGGATAATTTTTTAAGTGGGCGTAAACGAGCATTAGACGATAGTCAAGCATGAACAAGTACACAGACAAGCGTGGTTCCGAAAATAAAATCATGAAAATATTCTCAAGAATACTTAAATTTGGGGTTTACCAGTACTGAAGTAAACGAAGAAGAAAGGCCCCTGTGTATCATTTCCTCAAAAATGTTGACCAGCATGAAACCTAATAAACGAAATTTGGAAACGCGTCATAGTGAGTACGTCAACAAACCCAGAGAATTCGAATTAAAATTAAAATCATATGAAAAGCAAAAATCATTTTTAAAAGAAACTTTGTCTGTGAATAAAAAAGCTTTAATTGCATCCTACAAAGTTTCATATAAAATAGCCAGATGTAAAAAAACCTCACACCGTTGGTGAAGAGCTTATTTTGCCAGCAGCAACTGATATTGTAGAAACTATGTTTGGAGATAATTTTTCAAAACAATTGCAGTCCATACCTCTTTCAAATGAAACTGTTGCTCGTCGAATTGGTGATATAGCTGAAGATGTACAGGGTCAGCTTTTATCGAAGTTACGTGACAAATTGTTTTCAATACAGCTTGATGAAGCTACAAATTGAAATAAAGATGCTCATTTCATTGCCTATGTTCGATTTTGTGATAATATGTCAGTAGCAGAAGAACTACTTTTCTGCAAACCGATAGAACTCAAAGTAACAGCGCTCGCATTATTTGCTATTTTAAATGATTTTATGAACGAGGCCAAACATAGAATGGAAAAATGGCGTCGGAATATGCACCGATGGTGCACGTTCAATGTCCGGAAGATTCCAAAGTATACAAGCACTTTTAAATTAAAAATCGCCTCAGTGCGTCTGGACACATTGCATGATCCACAGAGAGGAAGAGGAAGGACTCTCCTGGTCTGAATATTGTGTTACCTACAGTTGTAACCGTAGTAAATTATATCAAAATGAGACCGCTGAAATCAAGAATATTTTCCGCACTTTGTTAAGACATGGGTGCAATGCATTCAGCTTTACTATTTTATTGCGAGGCAAGATGGTTATCACGTGGGAAAGTCATGCAACGTGTTTATGAATTAAGAGAAGAAATCGCCATTTTCCTGGAAGAAGAAAACAGACCGGAAGCCAAGAATTTTCGCGATGGTTTATTTGTGATGAAATTGAGCTACTTGTGGTCGACATATTCGAGAAATTAAATAACTTGAATCTTGAACTCCAAGGAGCAAATATGCATATGTTGGATACGAGTGATAAAGTTTTGATAAGCTTTTTGTAGAAAATTGGAATTGTGGAGCCGAAATTTGAAGCAAAAAACCTAACAATGTTATCAAATGTGAATGATTGTACTAAAATTTACAAGGCTGAAGAAGAACATGCGAAAGTTGTTTTTGTAACCATTGAAAATCATTTAGCCACACACATGCTGGCAAATAATTTTAAAAAGTATTTTCCTGCTGACGACAAACTTATAGCAAGTTACGAATGGGTTAGGGATCCATTTCATAAGACTCCCGAAGGACTCTCAATTGATGAGGAAAAAAAAATTCATAGACTTCACGACAAGTGGCGAAACCAAAAGACAATTTAGTAATAAATCACTATTTTAATTTTGGTCAGGATTAGAGGATTTATTTTTCTGCACTAAAAACAAGTGCATTTCGCATTCTATTACTATTTTCAAAATTCTACCTTTGTGAAAATGGATTTTCGGCTGTGGCTTCTTTGAAGACAAAATATAGATCTCGGCTAAATATAGAAACAGAACTGAGAGGGGCTATTTCTAATATTAAACCTTCCTTCGAAAAACTTTGCTCGCCAAGACAGGCCCAAGGAAGTCACTAATAATTATTAAATTTGTTTTTAATTTGGTATGTTTTGATTAAATATGTTTTAATTTAGAAGTTGTTTTACTTTAATAAGTTAATTATTAAATATGTCGAAATGTATTTTGTTTTCTATGTGTTGGTGTACTTTCCTTTACGTCAGTAATCAATTTTTTAAATAATATTTACTCTTGGATATTCTTGCAACCCCCCCCCCCTTCTAGTGTGCTCGCGCCCCTCTAGGGGGCCCGCCCCACAGGTTGATAATCACTGACGTAAGTCATTATATATTTTGATTATCTCTTCAATTTAGAGTAAACACATTCAAACAGAGTAAGGTCGGGTATTTTGCTAGTTTATTATAAGTGTAAGTTCAAATTTTTTCTTACGTTATGTTAAATGTGCTTTTCACCATTAACATAAAAATAAGTGTTTTAAAGTTAGTTGTTTTTGTATAATAAATTCCCGAATCGTCAGAACGTGAACTTTTAGAACATCCTGCAGTATATCTCATTTTGGCTGTCTTTAAACTTACTGATTTTAGGATTTAACATTTTTTCCCTTCGGAATACGATTTCCTGTTTTTATGTACGGTTTTTGTTTATTGTTTATGTTTTTTTAGTTTTTGTTCTGTGTCAATTTTCTAATTTTATCATTCTTTTTTTTGTTATTATGAATTTTTGAGCCTACATGTTTTGCCCTTCACTTGTTTTTCTTCTTTCTGCGTATTTTAATGTTTTATGTATGTATTGTAGATTGAATTCAGCTCGCCCTTATCCCTGAATCTCTTTCCGTAAGGCGGACTATACAGCTGAAAGCCGCATAGGTGAAACAGAGTTCGCCTTCTGCGTCCAATCCTATCCAATAATTTCACAGATCTACAGTTTTTTTAAGAGACCTGTGCGCCATCTCATGGGTGACCTCGTCATCTGACCATGGTTCAAAATAACGTGGCGTGGCCTCGATTATTTCCTTGATCCCGCACCGTCGCCAATAGCTAGTTATGTTACTCCAGTGTGAAACTAATTAAATTTTTATTTTTAAATTTTTATTTATTTTTTATTTTTAAATTTTTATTTATTTATTTATTTTTATTTTTTGTTTTTTACACTAATTGTATTCTTTGTTCAGTAAATGTTCGAATTATTTGTTCTTATTTATTCCTGGAAGTTCACCTCATAATCAATGCAACTTTCAAGAATCACTATATTTTGCTGTGGTAAGAAGTGGGTGTATTTGGTAAATCTAATGATCAAAACGGGTTTATTGTAAACATGGTATTAGAAAGGTAAAAACACAATTGGAGTTCCTTCTACTGCCATGACTACTGCTCATGATGTCAATTGTTCACTATTCAAACTCACGAGGAAAATCGTTGTTTACAATTACCCCTACTTTCAGGGGTAATTGTAAACACGCGGGGTAATTAAAAACAACCGAGTAGGATGTTAAATTTCTTTTCTGGAATCTTCGTACTAATTATATATCGAAGCAGAATAGTGACAAGTTGGTTTAATAGGGTGAACAAAATTTAATTACTCTATCAAGAGTTTGAAAATAGGGATTGAAAGTGAACTTACAAATTCTGTTTACAATTACCCCGCTTTACCCTATACATGAAGGTTTATTTTATATTTCTTTCGGATTGTGCGCATCATAAGCATTTTTACTGTGTGTAACAACAGTAAAGTAACAACTTCACGTGGATGTAAAAGTTGGTCATTTTAAATCACATACTTCTAATAAGATTGATAATGTAACATCATAAGGGTTTGTAGTTTTAAAATCAAGAATAAAAAATTGAAACATTTTAATTTGGAAAAAAATAACGTGGATATATATTAGTTTGAAAAAACATGAACATGCCTTGCAATCAACATATTTTAAATATTTATAACACTGCGTGATATTCTTGAATAAACCTTTTCATAACGTGAACTTAAGAGCTCCAACTTTTAGTTAGGAGAAAACTACTTTTCATCGAAATGTTTTCGTCCCACGTATATAAATTGGTGTTGGCATGACATTACGAGAACGAACTCAGTAGAAATCAGTCTTATCCACTTATTTCCACATTTTATTTGAAACTTCATGCATTTAATAAACATTCTAATTTCAAATCTTCAAAGTAAATCATTCGTAGGGAGCACATGCTTTTTAATGTTTGTAAGACTGAGAGAGATGCATTTTTCCTTCAATGATCATAGAGAGACCTTTCAAATCTAACAACCCCTACACCAATTCAAACAAAATAAAACTGTCTTCGAAGTAAGGCCTTTTAATAGAATGATATTGTACGACCATTGTGCAATCTTTGATAGATGTTATTTGAAAAGCATTAGGCAATACATGCAAAATCCATATGGATGATTCTAAAATATATTGCCTGAAGTACATCTCTACTATTATAAAAGAAAGTGTCTGTCTGTCTGCGTGGGTATATGCGATGTCCAGACGAATCTATGGGACTTACAATAATGAAATTTGGCACACAGATTTAATTCAAAACTTTTGCGGAGCCCGAATTTTAAAATTGAATCTAGAACATTTAAAAATTAATTTATTGGTATTTATTAATTATTTGTTTTCCTTAGAATGGCAACAGTGTGAAGAGATAACAGATTCTAAATTGATTTTTTTTCTTTCATTTCCTGAGCACAAACTATTCCAGCGAAGCGAAACAAAACAAATTTTTGACTGCCGCGTATTTTTTTAGTCTAAGTTTCTATTTTTGCGATTGTTAAAGACAGAGTGACAATTTCAACGAATTTGAAACATGCGGAAAATGTTACTCCATATCAATTCCTCAGGTACCAGTAAGTACATGAAAACAAATATCACCGCAAACACCGTGCTGGCCTGCTAGTGTTTGTATAGTTTAATAATAAACGTTTGTAAAGACGAGTTTGCAGATTTATTGAACCACAGAATATTTATACAAAACTTGCACACAACGTAAAAAAAATACCTAAAAAAAAAGGAAGACTGCAGTAGCTCTAATTGAAGAGTAGAGAAATTTCAACCGGAGGGCTGTGAGCTCGAAACTCGATTCAACTAAACAACGTCGTGTACGTGGTGAGTGGTGGATGTTAAGTCTGCCGTGTTCTTATGCATCATAATGTTGGTGCTATTTGTAGAGTGAAGTGCAAACTCAGATGCTGACTTCGTCAACTGACATTGCATCAAAATTTCGTCAATAGCCCGCTGTGTTGCTTCTGTGCGACGTTAATTCCTCTACTTACCTACTTAAAATAGGAAGTTTTCTCAAAATGTATATTTTGGTAAAGCTTTTCAACAAGCTCTGTGTTCGAATAACAGTCAGACATGGATATACTTGGTGGTTCGGAGCTTAGTCCTTCTGTAAGCAATTTCTCAATTTTACTCAAGCAAATAAATCCACAGTTTGATTACCGACCAACCGATATAGTGGTTAAGGTGTTAGCCTCTTGATCGAAAGGTTCCTTGTTCGAATCCGGGTCTGGGCATGGATGTTTGTAAAGGTATGGTGCAGAGGCGGCTGGTGCACCTTAAATCTGCCGTGGACGAAAGTCCTCACGTTGGGTTGGTGTGGAAGTTTAGAGAGTGGGATGCCAGCTCAGCTGTTGCTTCCTCATCTGAACGTGGTTCAAAATTACGAAGTGTTGTCCTCGGATCTTTCCCTCAAGTGACTGATCCCGGACAGTCGTCAATAGCCCGTTGTGCTGCTCTAGTACGACGTTAACTAAAATTACCAATTACCACAGTTTGATTGATTGAATGCGTTGTTTCTGTAAGATCCTTTCTTCTTTTCTAAATATACTTTACTTAATATATGATATTGCTATTTAAGTATAAAATAGTGGTAAACTCTGAAACGAAAATATTTTTGACAAAATAATATTATTCAGCGGGTAAAAGGAGCGCATGCATATGTACTTGAGTATTCTACACTCTTTACTAATGAAATTAAATTGAAATAGGTTTATTGAGACGGACAATCACAGCTAACACTATTTCGATCTCTTAGTAAAGCAGTAGTGTGTGTTTTCCTTATAGAGCACATTTGAATGCATATTAATCCAAGAGAATGAGTACAAAGAAACTATCTTGAATACACCTACTAAACTGAAAGTGATGCTACGATGTTTTGAACGAAACATCTTCCAATTTGTAAAGTGTGTTAATAAGTACTACATTGGGATCCATATATATTACCCTTCAATAATGGACCGGACTCCAGCAGATTTGCATAAAATCCGACTACTTATTTGGGGGTGTTTTTCGTGGTATGGCCTGGAACCGTGGCATGTTGTTACTGGTCAATTGAACTCCGACACCTATATGATCATTTTGGAATATCAGATTCTTCCTACGCTCTGGCAATTTTATGGAATGAACGAATGTTACTTCCAGGACAACAACGGTCCATGGTTTGTTGTAGCGTCTGTCAAGCAGTGGTATGAAGATATGGATGTAAAACGTCTTCCCTCGCCTGCTCAGAGTCCCGACCTACCCCATAGAACATTTTTGGGACGCGTTAGAGCGACGCTTATGGAACAGGAAACCACGTCCAAAATCTACAGCTGAGCTGGCGACATTCTTGCAGCAGGAATGGACACAAAGACCCATAGCTGTGTATCAAAACCTTGTCGAAAGTATGCCCAGAAGGGTTGCTAGTGTCATTGTAGCACGTGAGGGATCATACCCTATCAATTGTATTCAATTGTATATCAATTGTGTAAGCATGTATTTTTTCCTTTATACAATCACATCTTGCTGTCCGGTCCATTATTGTAAGGTAGTGTAGTTTGCCACCAATCCTGGATATCATTTTTAACATTTCCGATATCGATTAAAATTTATTTTAATGATTCTAGGTAGGTATTTAAATAAAAGTCATATTCCAGCAACACAACGGGCTGTTGACGACCGCCCGGGATCAATACTCCAAGGGAAATATTAGAGGACAGCACCACGTAATATTGAACCACTGTCAGATGACGAGGCAACACCTGAGCTGGCACTCCACTCTCCAAACTTCCACACCAACCCAACGACTTTTGCACACGGCAGATTTACGGTGCACCACCCGCCTCTACACTACACGCTTACAAACATCCATGCCCGGACCAGGATTCGATCCAGGAACCTTCCGATCTAGAGACTAACATCTTAACCACCAGAGCGATTGGTCGGCGATAATTATTTCTGAAACATGTTTTAAAAAAGTATATATGAGGTTTTTTTTTATATTTCTTTTGGATTGTGTGCATCATAAGTATTTGAATGCGTAGTGGGTAATGAGTAGGTAGTTTAATTAACGTCACACTGGAGCAATACAACGGGCTATTGACGACAGCCCTTGATCGAGCCAGAAGGAAAAGATCCAAGGGCAGCACCTCATAGTTTTGAACAACCGTCAGATGACGAGGTTACTCTAGAGCTGGCATCTCACTCTCCAAAATTCCACACCACTCCAACGAGAGGACATATGAGGCCATTAACATGCACAAGCCTTCTTTGTACACGCTGGGTTTCAAACTTGCAACTTTCCGGCTGCTAATCCAATGGGCTTCCAACGGGGTCCACCGTGTCCATATCATTGATTCTAACAAAACTAAAATTTTATTTCTTGAATTATTCTTTAGTAACTATTGGTAATCATTTGTTCTTCTGTGTGTTTGGACTGCTTCATGTGCTTTGCTTTCTGTTATTTTTCTGTATTTTCCCATACGACATAAAATATTGACCGAACTGAGTCTATTCGTATTGGAAGATACGTTTCGGAAATCGCTTTCAGAGAATAAACGAATGTCGAATTGAGATATGCATCATACTTTTAAAATAGCTTCGAAAACAGTTTTATTTTGTTGGAATTGATGTAAGGTAGTTAGATTTGAATAAGGTCTCTCTTTGATCATTGTGAATATCCTTTTTCAGCATAACATACACTGGAAACACTCGAGACGAGCGATTTACTTTGAAGACGGACCATTTTATTGAATGTATCAGTCAATGGGTTTTCCGTACGACAGAATGAATAGAGCCTACGTATTTTCAATAGGCTCAAACAATTAACTACGGAGTGACCTATATCAATTTATTTTAAAAATTATATTACATTACAATGATAAAAATTGTAACATCAATCTTTAGTTACTTATTTAATTTAGTTCATTCATAGAGGCTACAGAGGCTGTTCACACATTTTTAGACGATTTTGGTTAGCGGTAATAAAAAATCGTTTGCTGAAAAAGAAATAATTGCAGTTGTACTATGTTTTTAAATGTCAAAATTATCGTCTGCGGCTTGAGAGTTTTTTTATATTAAAAATGGCGTTATTAACGAAACAGTGGTTCGAAGGCTATATTTATGCTCTTTCCGAAGAGAAATATTCATATTCCGTTATCCAAAAACGATGTGAAAGTCATGGTTTTGTGATATCTAAAGCGTCGATAGGTAATACCGTCAACAAGAAAGGAAAAAAAAAAGTCAAATTGGAGCCTCAAGTGGGACAAAAATTCCAAACAAGTATCCAAGGAAGAAACGGACATATTCGACTATTGCAAAGATACGTTGTTTAATGTTAAAAGAAAATCCCCCTAGTCAAAGGACAGTTGCAAAATCATTAAAATGCTCTGTGTCCACTGTAAACAAAATGATGAACGTTGATTTAAATCTTAAGAAAGCGAAAAAACGCAATGTGTATCGTCTTTCTCCAAAGCATATCGCTGAACGCAGGACACGCTGCCGAATTCTATATGAGAAACACTTATCCAAAGAAAAATGGAAAAAAATTGTCACAATAGATGAATCATGGGTGTATTTAAATGATCGCAGCAAAAAAAGAGCCATTTATTATCATAAAAGGGGAGAAAAAAAATTTAAGTACATGGTTCACAGAATCGAAAGAAAGTTTTTCTAAGGGATTCATGATTGTTGCTGGTTTTTCATATAATGGCAAGTTAAAAATAGAGTGGAAAAAAAAATGTCAAGATTAACTCCAAATACTATCAGGAACATATTATATCGCCAATTTTTCTGAATGAAATACCATCGCTTTACCACAGTGCCATCAATCTGTGGAACTCCATCAATACAAAGCAAGCATTCACACATCAAAAATCCACTGTAAATTTCCTAAAAGAAATGGAACAAAAAACCGGTATCAAGGCTATACCCTTCACTGATATCCCTACTAAATCTCCCAATGTATCAGCTATGGATTTTTGTGCTTTCGGACTTTTAAAATCTGCATTATCCAAACGTCGTCCCACAACCCTTACAGGACTCTGGAAAGCTGTTCAGAAGGAATGGGATAGAACACCTCTTCCGACACTTCAAAAGGCATTATTATCCTGGAAATTACGGTGTCGAAAGATAGTTCAGAATAAGGGCTATCAAATAGAATATTTAAAACACAAGAATTTTATGTAATTTAGTTTTGTGAATACAATATACACTGTCTAAAAAATGTGTGAACAGCCTCTGTATTATTAACTATACGTATAAGATGATTGTATTAGAAACAATAAGTATAAGAGCAAACTATAAGAAGAGTAGATTATCAACTATAAGAACAGTGAATATCAACTATATGAACAGTGAATATCAACTATATGAACAGTGGATTATCAACTATAAGAACAGTGGATTATCAACTATAAGATTCTATTAGCAACTATGTGTATAAGAAGATTGTGTTAGAAACAATATGTATAAGAGCAGACTATAAGAAGAGTGGATTAGCAACCATAACGAAGATCGTGTTAGTCACAAAAAGAACTATAAGAACTATACTGTCAACTATAAAAATTATAATAAGATTATACCTGCTCGTATTATACTCGTTCTAGTATTTGCACAGATTTTATTATTTAACGATGGTAGTACCATTGTGAGTATGCGTACACTGTATGATATGGCCTTGACAAGGCAGTTCAGTGACCTTTTATGGCCGGAACACGTTTATGCGTTCAATTAGGGATGATGGTTAAACGTAAACAATGCGTTTCCACAATTACAACCTTTAACGTGAATTCTACCATTGGTATTGCAAACTACAGCAGTAATCATAAGAAAATTGTATTAGCAACTATAAGAAGTTCGTGTTATCTATCCACAAAAAGAACTATAAGAACATTGTATTATAAACTATAAGAGTTACAAGAATATTATATATGCATAAAATTTGGGCTACTTAAAAGAGTTGAGATTCCAAATTTCATCGAAAGTTTTCGTTGCATTTTCAGTTTGAGTTACCAATTGATTTTCAAAGTGTAATACACCTCCGAAGTGTGTCATTAACTTACTTAGTTAAAACCAGTAGTTATAGAATTTAACTACGATCATTTGCTTACGAGTTTATAATGATTATCTTATTAAACTTATTGTTAATGCTTCCATTCAAGTTATGCACCTGACCAATGTTCCCTTGCTGAAGTATAATACCAATTACGATACCATTTACTGAATGCATTACATAATTAATCTGATACAGAACGGCTCGAAATGCGTGGTTCCCTATTCAGTAAATAACTTGTATTAAGTTTATAATACCACAGATTCAGGTATATCTTCAATCGAACATGGTCTAGAAATCTTCCGAAGTATATCTTCAGGAATTATATAAACCAGGACTGTCGGTTTCGGTATGTTACATAGAAAGGATATAAAAGGGGATAATTTATAAAGAGGAAAAGTAGCGAATACTATATAGAAGTCCTTGACATGGATTCTCCCTCGATATTCCAGACGTCTGGATTCGAAGATTTACGGTGTTTACGAAAACTTTCTGTAAGATATATATATATATATCGTTTTGGTCTTAATTCAAAATAATTCATACTGTCCAAATGCTTGATGAGTTTTTCTTCATGCTTCCATAAAACAATTTTTCCAGTTTAGTATTAATTTTTCATTTTCCAAAGTGCTGAAAACTTTAAAAATGCTATTGGGTCAAAATCTATTGCATTTTAGTTTTCAAAGTTCTATGAGTCAAAGTATAATAGATGGATTGATTGAGCATACATAATCCAGTTTGTTTGCTTGAACTCAAGGATCCGTTTTTAAATCATCGTTAAGAAATGGACACACACACAAAAAAAAAACTCTTAGTGACACAGAAGAGAGGGAAGTACATCCAGGATCATCCATATTCATAAATAGAACCTGTCAGAAACCCTGAATTTATGTGGAAAAAAGTACCGGGGAAGAACTACATAATGAAAGCAATAGCTTTGAAGCAAAGTTTCAAACTTCGTTAATCCAGGCCTCGAAATGGATTTTGCATACACGTGCACCTTGTGCACCTAAGTTTTTAAATTAGGTGCACAGATCATATTTTAGGTACACATTTAAAAAAAACGTAATTTAAGAGTATTAATGTAATGTAAACTACTTCATTAGTTGAGTATGTTTATATAGGTTCGTAGAAGATAGTAAATAAAAATATTAATAAATCGAAATTCTCCCTTCTCCGGCGTAGGGCTGTCGCGACAGTCGCTTCAACAGAGCCACCTGGAAAATGTTTCGATCATCGGAAAGTTCTGGAGGCAGTGACACAAGTAAACCTTCCTACTGTATATACGTGTTAGGTCCCAACGATTTTGTTTTCGCATGGTGTGTAATTAGTAATTTTAATTACGTTCCTTTAGAGCGAAATAAGTCGATACTAATATTTTGTTCAATCAAAGTAACAGAACACACTCCCCCCCTCCCTTTTTTTTTAACGTTAGATGCACTGTGTGCACCTAGCGCGAAAAAATTAGGTGCACAATTTTATTTCCATGTGCACAGTGCACCCGGATATTTCGAGCCCTGCGTTAATCTGATAGTGATTTCCTTAAAGAAGCTCAGGCGTCATGTCGCCATCTGACATTGGATCAAATTTACGTTATCCTCGAATTGTTCCCTTTGGGTTTGATCCCAGTCCATCACCAATAGCCCGTTAGGTTACTTCAGGGTTACGTTAATTAAAATACCTAACTACATCATTAAGGAATGAAGAATCTCTCTGAATTGCAAAATATAACTTAATGTAATACCTGTTTTTTTTCTCATTTACATTGCATTATATTTTGCTACAACGTCATTTCTTAGCCACTCAACTGAAACATTCACAACTGAGACATCCGCTGCAGTTGGTTCTATACATTATGTAGTAAAGCCTCACTTGGACTATCAATCATGTACATTACTCTACAATAATGGGCCATACCCCAGCGGATTTGCATAAAATCCGACTACTTGTTTGGGGTGTTTTTCGTGGTATGGCCTGGGACCTTTGAATGTTGTTCCTTGTCAATTGAACGCCGACGCCTACATGAACATTTTGGACAATCAGGTTCTTCCTACACTCTGGCAATTTTATGGAATGGACGAATGTTACTTTCAGGACGACAACGCTCCGTGTCTTGTTCCAGCCTCTGTCGAGCTGTGGTATCGATGTATGGATGTAAAACGTCGTCCCTGGATTGCTTAGAGGCCCGATCTAAACACCATAGAACATTTGTGGGACGCGTTAAAGCGACGCTTACGGACCAGGAATCCACGTCCGAAATCTACAGCTGAGCTGGCGACACTTTTGCAGCAGGAATGGACACAAATACTCATAGCTATGTATCAAAACCTTGTTGAAAGTATGCCCAGAAGAGTTGCTAGTGTAATTACAGCACTTGGGGGACTATCCCCTACTAAAGCATGCATTCGTTCCCTTATACCATCACATCTTGCTGTACGGTCCTTTACTATAGAGTAGTGTAATTGCATCGGTTGACTTATGGATTTTGTTTTCGATAAAATTATGTAGGGCATTTTACTAATAAAACTATGTTATCAAATAGTTATAAATTTTTTTCTGTACTGCTATTTATCTTCATATATGCATTAAAAAGTCTTTTTATTCATTTTTATGAAGACTCACACTTGCAGACACTCTTGATATACAATATGACAAACAAATATCAATTGAAATTGTTCATCCTAATGGCACATTATTTCTATGGACGTGCTGGTTGACTACCAGTACAAAGCTCTAGCAAAGCGCCTTATAGCAGGAATCGAACGCTATAACTAATGAAATTGAATAAAGCGCCTTATGGCATATCCCGGTTGAAAGAGTTACGGATTAGCAAACGGGAGGGTCGAGAGTTCGAATCATACTAAAGAACGTCGTGTACAAAAAGGAGTGGTCCCCGTTAAATCGGTCGTGGCCAAGTTTGTATTTTCGCGATCCTTAAAGATAGCGTAAACATTTCAACAGATTTGATATCTGAGGAAAATTTTACACCAGTTCGATACCTTAAATGTAATTTTCTCTAAATAAACAATTTTTCAGTTGCAACTTTTATATTTTCGCGTATTAAACTGTCGATCCGTTTCTATTGAAATGTGTGAACAAAAACTGGTTCCAAGTCATATTCAACTTTTATCGAACCATTATAATCGGTTAATTAAACTTGATT
Source organism: Metellina segmentata (assembly GCA_947359465.1). Taxonomy (NCBI): domain Eukaryota; kingdom Metazoa; phylum Arthropoda; class Arachnida; order Araneae; family Tetragnathidae; genus Metellina; species Metellina segmentata. The sequence goes on from OX375874.1 coordinate 112,270,205, forward strand.
CGTGAGAACGCGCCTTTAACGATCGCGAAGATACAAACTTGGCCTAGAGAATAAAAAAGCACTTTTGTTTTGTTTCTCGAATAAAATAAACCACGACAGATCGTTTGCGTGGAAATAACTCGAAAGCAGATTGCGGATGACTTATCAATTGAACGATAAAGTTTGAATGGGTCAAACTTTTCTTGATCCACTAAAAAGTTGATCAACTCTATTGAAACAAAGGTTTCTCACTATAGTTTTCATTCAACTCTTTTCTTGATAAACTACTATATTCGCTCAATTAAACTGGATTCGTGAGAACGCGCCTTTAGCGCAGCCACCACGAAACACGAGCAGGGATCATCACGTGGAGAAGTTGTCCGTTGCAACATAGGGTTGTTTATTCTCAATCAATAAGCAGCTCAATCGATACTCGCCGTTCCAGTCTGGTCTGGGCCCTCTCAATTCCCCTCGTGCCTCACCCCCCAGCAACTTGTGCCGAATAAGTCCCGCTGTGGTATTGGAGATTTCGTCGCTTCTTTCGGCACTGTGTTTCGCGGACGATTTGTTTCGATCGTAGGGAGCATCGCGGATTCATTAGAGCAGATGGAATGCGGTTGTGTATTAATTTATTTAGAATTGACTCGAGGACCACGAATTTCGTGGACCGAGTCAATGTAAACATGATAAGCGACGCTTCGTGTTGTGATTGTGCAATGTGTTGTTTCTAGACACTGATGTTTCTGTTAAGTCATATCTAGCTAAAGTACGCTAATATTGAGATTTTGAAAGTTATCTGGTGAGGTAGTGGTTCCCAACCGTTTTTATATTAACAAACTACCCACTGCGTGGCCAGCACAGCGTTGCCCTTGACAGTTCTTTTCGTGGGGTCAGGTGTGACCACTGATCATAACGCTCGCCAACCCCCGGTGATTGCTACCAATTCCCTTGGATTGCTTCGCAAATGTAGGCAACGCCTTGACGGCCTCGAAGTGGCTATTATCAACAACGTAAATAAAAGCACGCTAGAAAAGAAAATTTGGCATGCTTCCAAAGGCTGACGTCAGCGGTCGAAAATCGCAAAATTCGTTCCTTCTTCATTCGAGGGTAAGGTGATGTCACATTCCGGAGGAAAGAAAGAATGGTGAAAAAACTAATACATTTATTTTAAAATGGTATAGATTAAATTTTAAAATTTGGGCTGGACACAAAAATCGCAAAAAATTCGGACTACATGTGCACCAAATTTCGTTATTGTAAGTGCCATATATTCTTTAGGACACTGCGTACCAAGGGACAAACACTTCCTTTATTAATAGTAGAGATACGATAGTGGTGTGTATTAATAATAATAATCCTTAAGGGTACATCATACCTTTGAAATTTTTTTTTGTTTTCAATTTTACGACAAAAGGTTTTATTGTATCTTATACCAATACACATTAAACATACATTACAAAAGAAAAATAATTAATTTTTTCATTTACAATAATTAAATCATTCAGTTTTTACAAAAATATTTCAATGTTTTAAAATTTCCACTCCTTTTGCAAATTTTAATTTTTTTTCAAATTTTTTTTTGTATTTACCTTCTATGAAGTGTTTTCACAATTTTGTGCATGGTAGTACATGTATCACTGTTATTTATTTTTTTACAAATATTTTTCTAACAAATGTAGTGAAAAAGTGCAAAAAAACCCAGTTATAATTGATTTCAGCCATTTTTGAAAAAAAATAACTGTTTCCAATTCTTTATTTCATGCAGAAAGGTATTGAATATAACATAATAAACATCAGAAAAAATTTCAAAACTCTAAATCAATTACAATAAAGCCTTAGCATTTTAAACACACTAGTCATAAAAAAAACCCCGAGAATAACACTTTGAAATTTAAATGCTTTCGGTTTCGGCCATTAAATTCGATAAAAAATCTTGAATACCTCGCTAAATAATGGAGCCACCGCTCTAAAATATTGCGTACATATTCGTTAAAGTAGTAAAAATAATAAATGATACTAAACATTTTAATATTATTTGATTAATTTTAGTGTAATGTGTCCCTTAAGTTAACAAATACTCTTTGTTACAGACGGGGACCCGTTCCCAACAAATTTAATTTTAGACCCTACCCAAGTGGTTTTCACGAGACTAATTTTTCCAATGACGAAATACACTACCCTACAATAATGGACCGGACACAAGCGGATTTACATAAAATCCGACTATTTGTTTGGAGTGTTTTTCGTGGTATAGCCAGGGACCTTTGCATGTTGTTCCTGGCGAATTGAACGGCGACGCCTACATGAACATTTTGGACAATCAGGTTCTTCCTACGCACTGGCAATTTTATGGCATGGACGAATGTTACTTCCAGGAAGACAACGCTCCATGTCATGTTGCAGTCTCTATCAAGCAGCGGTATTGCGATATGCATGTAAAACGTCTTTCCAGGACTGCTCAGAGTCCCGACCTAACCCCCCTAGAACATTTGTGGGACGCGTTAGAGCGACGCTTACGGACCAGGGAACCTCGTCCGAAATCTACAGCTGAGATGGCAACATTCTTACAGCAGGAATGGACACAAATACCCATAATTGAGTATCAAAACCTTGTTGAAAGTATGCCCAGAAGGGTTGCTAGAGTAATTGCAGCATGTGGGAGACCTTCCTCCTATTAAAGCATCTATTCTTTCCCTTATAACATCCCATCTTGCTGTCCGGACCTTTATTGTAGGGTACCGTATATCGTAATGGAGAACTTTCTATTTTTCGATAACGATGAGTTCAAGATCTGATAAATTAATTTTCTTATCCTAGACCTTCGGCAGTAGCTCGTTTTGTCGCTTCAGAGCGGCGTAAATTCGCCTACCTACCACTTCAATAAATGCTGACTCATTTCTTGAGAGTTAAGGTATAATCTAAACACAAGAAATGGACGTCAGATTCAACTATTATAACGAAAAAGGGCATCAGAGATATTGACTCGTCAATTTAAAAATAATAGATTACAAATATCGTCTAAATAATATTCTTTACAATTTATGTAGATTTTATTAGTAGAAAATATTTAACTATTATTGTTGCAAATATGACAAATCGATATAAAATACTTAAAAAATGAACGCTTTGAAAATTTTCGAAATTTATTTAAATTTAAGAGTAAAAATATAAAATAATGGCACGCATTAGGAAACTCTTGATTGTAAAACATTTTCAGCAGTAGAGAATGTTTTTGAAATAAATTAAGCACCAAATTAAAATACACAATTAAGTAATGTTCATACATAAATAAATAAGTTATCGAGCTTGGGAGGTTTATGAATTTTAAGAAGAAAGAAATTAAAGTTACGATTTGATAAAAAAATTAGGGCGTCTAACTTTGAATACCTAAAGAACCACAAACTCTCAAACATTTACTTTTTAGTATCAATGTGTTTTTTAGTGCTTAAAAAAAAAGATAAATCAAATACCTTTTATGTTTTTACATTTACTTTTTATTACCCATTAAACTTCTTTTACTCATTAGATATCTTCAATACTCACTATCATCAGATGTTTCTTATTACTTTTCGACGGAAAAGTTACACTTGCTGAAAGAAAAATAAATGTAACAGAAAACAAGTAGCGAAATTTCACAAACAAGCGTAATTTGTTATAAATGGAAACTAAATTTTGGGAGCTTATTTTCGGTTAAATAATTGGCTTTAGAATTGAGCCTCTGAATTATTTTCACAATCGATACAAAATACTTTAGGATCATCAACTGACGCTCAAAACAAAACATGAGTACATTCTACCAAGGAAGAAATTTATACGAATGTCAATAGATTTTGATAATTGCCTGTTGATATATTGTGGTGTTCTATATTACGTTATCCATCCTGAATCATTGTCTACCTGAAATTTTCTTTCTTGAGTGTTTTCTTGCAATTGGATTAGTTTATTGCTCTTTGATCCGTTTTGGCTACACGAGTGCTAATTAAACCAATAAGGTCTTGCACGAAGTAATAGTAATATGTATTTCTTAAAATTCTATTTCCATCAAGGGGTAAACACTCGTCAAAACTGCACCATTTTTCTATTAATTTTTCAAACAAACCACGACTGAAATTAGAAACCTGTACTACAGACATTAAACAAAATTTAATTTTACTAATCAACATGTATTTATATCAAATTTATTGCAATCCACTGTCTACTTAACAAACTTGTTCAAAATAATTTTCAATTCTTAAAAATATCCTATAGCGATTTTTATTATTCGAAGTAAGTTCCGTTAAATGTTAAATGAAATCTTACTTTTCACGGGGAATCTAGTCATTCTGCGAAATTTTCAACCGTTTAGTTTTGTTTTATATCAAAATCACTTGAATAGACTCTCAATTACAAATTGAATTGTTTCAATTTTTGTAAGGTTGGAAAATCTGCAAATTCATACACATTTCTAAGTTTGGAATATATGCAGAAATGTTTGTTACTTAATAAAAAAATAAATGTTAAATCTTATATTATAAATATATTATGTATTAGCAGTTATCATTTTTTTAGACTAAACATTGATTTTGAATTTTATCATGCTAAAATTCGCAAAGTAGCCCAAAGCGAGAAATAAAAGTTTTAAAAATGTGTAGATTTTAAAAATGAAAAAGCTCTGGACAAACACAATTCAAATTGATTCCCCTTTTGAAATGGAATCGTTAAAACTATCGACTATACGAAAATTTGTGAGAAGTCTGTGGAAACAAAAAGTACTTAGGCATGTAAGTAGTTAATTAGCGTCGCCCTGGAGCAACCTAATGGGCTATTGACGATGGTCTTGGATCAATCCCTAAGGGAAAGTTTCGAGGAAAAGCCTCGCAATTTTCAACAATGTTCAGATGACGAAAAAGAAGTATTAAGGATCCATATTATATTTTAATCTAATCATATTTTGATGTATTTTTAAATTTTATTGCAAAAAAACTCTATTGGAATGAAAAATTTTTTGAGCTGTGTAATCTTTCATTTTGTTTCTTTCATTGAGTTCTGGAAAGCTATAGAATTGAAAAATCTTGAAAATAAATTGAAAATATTTTTATTCGAATATAGTGCTAGATACAACCAGTTTCTTGTACATAACTACTTCAACATTGTTTCGACATTGCTCAGAGGGATAAATTGTAGAGATAGAAGTATTACAACGTTACTTTTCGCTCTCTACTAGTATTAACATTTTGGAGCAAATTCTTTATTTTATCCTTAACAATTCGTGAAAACAGATTCCACACAGTTCAATTGCAATCCAACTCACAATAATCGATTCGTAAAACAAAACCATACAGCGGCTAAGTTTGCTCTTGCAATAACTATTTCTTGAATTTGGTGTTGGTCATAAAAATACTTCCAAAAGCTCACACAAATGTATAAAAAAAATCGTATTTTAGAAGCTAAGAAATGGATATTAAAAGTACAACCAAAGGTTAGACTACTCAAGTGTGATTTTTATTAATTTAGCTGATTATACCAATGCTCAGGAATTTTAATTTCGAATTATACATAAACGCGTATATAATCCCTACAGATAAATATCAAAAACCGAAAACTATAATTACGGTATTTGTTCTCGTTGTATTAAAATTAATCTATTTTATATCGTTGAACCAATTTTCAATTTATTACATTCAGTCGTGAAATTTTTTAAAACTGTAATTTTGATAATATAGAAAATTTTTAGTCTAGTTCTCATAAATTTTATGTTCATCTTTCACGAATTTCGTGGATACAGTGATGTAGTGAATTAAAGTGAATTTTTCTATTTCCTGCTAGAAATTGACTTAGCATATTTTTAATTCATCAGAAATACACATAACTTCACACTATCTGTCTCTTATACGTCTAGTTTTAGTATGTTGCTCTCTCTCATGTGTAAGTCTGTCTCTTGTCCGCATGTCTCTCCAGCCTGTCTTGCTATCCGTCTCTGTCCGTCTAACAGTGTCAAACAATCTTGTCTATGAAAGACAATCTTGTCTGTGTCAGACAGTCTTGTCTCGGTCAGCCAGTCTTGTCTCGGTCAGACAGCCTTTTCTGTGTTACACAGTCTTGCTTTTATTGGACGCTCTTGTCGGTATAAAACTATCTTGTCTATTCCAGACTCTCGTGTATGTGTCAGACTCTTTTGTTTGTTTCAGGCTCCCTTTTGTTTGTTTCAGGCTCTCTTTTTCTTGTTTCAGGCTCTCTTTCGTTTGCTTCAGGTTCTCTTTCGTTTGTTTCATGCTCTCTTTCGTTTGTTTCAGGCTCTCATTTGTTTGTTTCAAGCTCTATTTTGTTTGTTTCAGGCTCTCTTTTGTTTGTTTCAGGCTCTCTTTTGTTTGTTTCAGGCACTCTTTCGTTTGTTTCAGGCTCTCTTTTGTTTGTTTCAGGCTCTCTTTTGTTTGTTTCAGGCTCTCTTTCGTTTGTTTCAGGCTCTCTTTTGTTTGTTTCAGGCTCTCTTTTGTTTGTTTCAGGCTCTCTTTTGTTTGTTTCAGGCTCTCTTTTGTTTGTTTCAGGCACTCTTTCGTTTGTTTCAGGCTCTCTTTTGTTTGTTTCAGGCTCTCTTTTGTTTGTTTCAGGCTCTCTTTCGTTTGTTTCAGGCTCTCTTTTGTTTGTTTCAGGCTCTCTTTTGTTTGTTTCAGGCTCTCTTTTGTTTGTTTCAGGCTCTCTTTTGCTTGTTTCAGGCTCTCTTTTGTTTGTTTCAGGCTCTCTTTTGTTTGTTTCAGGCTCTGTTTTCTGTGTCCGACTCTCTTATATGTGTCAAACTCTCCTGTCCGTGTTGAACTCTCTTGCCCTGTATTAGACTCTTTTGTCGGTCTAAAACTCTCTTGTCTGTTACAAGCTCTCTTGTATTTGTCAGACTTTTTTTCTCTGTCGATCTTTCTTGTTTGTTTCTATCCGTCGATATCTTTAATCTTTCTCTTTCTATCTATCAGATACTTTTGTCTCTCGTTCTCTCCTGTCTATCCCTATCTATCGGTTTCGCTTATTCGTCCCTATTCTTCTGTTTATCTAGGTCGTCTCTATCTGATGAATACTCTTGTTTGTTTTTAGCTGTCGGTTTCTCTTGTATGTTTTTCTCTATGAGTCCAACACATTTTCCCAGTATTTCTATTGTATTGTTGATTGTATTCATCTCTCGTTATGCCCGTTTATCCTGTATGTTTTCTTTAATTTGCCTGTTTCTATTGTCTGTCTTTATTTGCCGGTTTCTCTTGTCTCTATCTCTGGATTTCTCATGCCTATCTCTATAAGTCTGCCTTCATTGTCTGCTTGTCACTACCAGTCTGTATAGTATGTTTGTCTTTTTCCGTCGGTTTCTCTGGTCTGTGTACCTTTTTATGCATGTCAAGTATAACCACAAGAGATGCCACCGAATCTTTCTTTCCAAGGGACATCAGTTTGAAGGGTACTCCTCAGTACGTAATTAAAGAGCAAAAAAATAAGTAAAATTTCAATTACAACTATTGATTCTAAGCCAATTTAACACTTTTTTTCAAATATCTCGCAGAGGAGATTGCTACTGGAACAATTTTCAAATAATGTTTTGGGTAGCTAAGCAAACGAATAAAAAAAATAGTGGCTAAAGACATAATTACTGTTGCCAATTCATAGCCATGATTCAGCAGAAATTAGTACGGAGGTTTGTTTCGTCGCGGAATAATCCATTCCATAAAGAAACAAATCTTCCTCTCGTTGGACAAGTGCAGTAGGAAATGGGTTATTCTCCATACCAACTATGCATTCAAATACCGTATATCTTATCGAGATTCGAACTACACATGCAAATCTATGATTCCCGCAATCCCACCAAACCATCGTCTGGAAAGTCACAGTCGACCATCCAACAAATAAAAGAATCCCAAAGAAACATCCTCCGGAGTCCATAAGCCATAACAGCTTCGATCCGAGAAGAACTTTTAATTCGTGGTTCATTCCACAAAAAAACAAATCCTCCTCTCGTTGGCCAAGTGCAGCAGAAAATGGACTAGTCCTCTTACCAACTATGTATTCAAATACTGTAAATCATATTGAGAAACGAACCACACATAAAATCTATGATTCACGCAATCCCATCAAACCATCGTCTGGAAAGTCACAGTCGACCATCCAACAAATAAAAGAATCCCAAAGAAACATCCTCCGGAGTCCATAAGCCATAACAGCTTCGATCCGAGAAGAACTTTTAATTCGTGGTTCATTCCACAAAAAAACAAATCCTCCTCTCGTTGGCCAAGTGCAGCAGAAAATGGACTAGTCCTCTTACCAACTATGTATTCAAATACTGTAAATCATATCGAGAAACGAACCACACATCAAATCTATGATTCACGCAATCCCATCAAACCATCGTCTGGAAAGTCACAGTCGACCATCCAACAAATAAAAGAATCCCAAAGAAACATCCTCCGGAGTCCATAAGCCATAACAGCTTCGATCCGAGAAGAACTTTTAATTCGTGGTTCATTCCACAAAAAAACAAATCCTCCTCTCGTTGGCCAAGTGCAGCAGAAAATGGACTAGTCCTCTTACCAACTATGTATTCAAATACTGTAAATCATATCGAGAAACGAACCACACATCAAATCTATGATTCACGCAATCCCATCAAACCATCGTCTGGAAAGTCACAGTCGACCATCCAACAAATAAAAGAATCCCAAAGAAACATCCTCCGGAGTCCATAAGCCATAACAGCTTCGATCCGAGAAGAACTTTTCATTCGTGGTTCATTCCACAAAAAAACAAATCCTCATCTTGCCAAGTGCAATAGGAAATGGGCTAGTCCCCATGCCAACTATGTATTCAAATACTCAAAATCATATCGAGAAACGAACCACACATCAAATCTATGATTCACGCAATCCCATCAAACCATCGTCTGGAAAGTTACAGTCGACCATCCTCCAAATCAAAGAATCCCAAAGAAACATCCTCCGGAGTCCATAAGCCATAACAGTGTCGATCCGAGGTAAACTGTTAATTCGTGGTTAATCCAACGAGAGTAATGTCGCGCAGCCATGAATTAATTTCGGGAGAGTGGGTTTAATTGGAAGGCCGGAATGATCGTCCCAGTCAAAATAATTAGCGACCCAGAGCATGGGATAAACAGAGGGCTCCATGCTTAATGGTGTTTATTCCGACGACTCCCTTGTTCGCCAACATTAGTGCAATCTCTTGTCATGGCCAGGAATAAATGGATCCACAGCATTACTGTTGCTCTACTTCCTGCACTCTGCTCGCAAAGAAAGCACTCCTCGAAGAATTAATCGAGCTTAAGCACAGCTCATTATACCGCTCAGGTATGCCACGGCGTCCAAAATGTTTAGAGGACTGCTTCAAGATAAAGGTCAGTAAGAGTCGTAGCCAAATTTCCTTTAACGTTACTGCAATAAATTTTTAACAGTTCAACAGTAACAACAGTTCAACAGTTCAATTGAACAGTAACAAGCTTAATGTCACAGTTCGATTTGTATGATCTTGTTATTGATTGTGAGAAAAATCCGTATAAGTTGAACTTATCAACTTTGAAGTATGCAACGGCGTCCAAATATTTTATCTGAATTTTTGGAGAACTGATTCAAGATAAAGGTCGGTAAGAGTCAGCTAAAATTTCCTTTAAAATTGCTGTTATAAATTTTTTACAATTGTAACAGTTTGATTTGTAATATTTTGTTATTGATTATGAGAAAAATCCGTTTTAGTTTTACTTATCAACCTTGAGGTATGTCAATGTGTCTAAAATGCTTGTTTTTGTTTCGAATGGCTGTTTCAAATTAAAGGAAGATAAACGGGACACTTTAATATTCTGAAACATTGCTGCAATAAATCCTTTTATGCTTCAAGAATTATTGTATTTGCATTGATATATTGAATTAAAGATCGCAATAATTGAGCTAATACTTTATTGAACACTGTATGCGGTGAAGTAATCTATCACTAGTATTAGGTTCGTTGCGAGGAAAATGTTTATTTTGACTTTTGAATGATGAAGATAAAAGTATGTTAATGTCTTGGCAAGGACTTCTTTAACCCTTCTTTGCATAATGGTGGAAATTTCCATCATAACATTGAATGCCCAAAAATTATATAAAAGAACAAGTTTACTTTAAGTTGATCGTGTCGGGATACCTTTTTAATGTCCATTGCATTAAAAAAAACATAGCTGTCAAAAATAAGCAAGTGTCACTATCAGTAAAACGAGCATGAAGTTGTCATTCCGCTGTTTGTTGTAGTTGCAATAAACGTATGATTTCGTTTTTATTTTTGTTTTATTATATTCGAGTTTCTATTGCTAAAAAAGTGAAAATGAGTGGAAGAAAGGTTTGTAACATGTGTTTCTGTTATTTTTAGAGCAATTTCTGAAAAAGTTTGCGTTTAATTTAAAAAATACCACATGATACCATCATATTGTTTTTTGCTAAATTTATACTATAATTATATATATACTAAGATTTTTTTACCCATTTTCCCTTTAATTTTGAACATGAATTATATCACCTTGATTTATTTCACCAATAAAGAAAAAATCATGCAAAGAAGGGTTAAGATTGTTTGGATAAATATTCTTTATATTTTATTGGTGATTTTAGTATTGATATTAACATTGTAGTTCTAATTCTAGTAATTATATCCTGTATTTAGATACAGTGTTAGTATGATTAAGTGAATTAATAATATTAACAACTGTAACAGTTCGATTTGTATTATTTTGTTATTGATCATGAGAAAAATCCGTTTTAGTAGTACTTATTAACCTTGAGGTATGTCATTGTGTCGAAAATGTTTGTTTTTAGTTTCGAATGACTGTTTCAATATAAAGGGAAGTAAATATCACACTTTAATATTCTGAAACATTACTGTAATAAATCTTTTTATGCTTTAACAATTTTTGTATTTGTATTGATATTGAATTAAAGATTGCAATAATTGAGTAAATATTTTATTTAACACTGTATACTAGAGGCAATCTAGCGCTAGCATTAGGTTCGCTGCGTGGAAAATGTTTATTTCGCCTTTTGAATGATTGAATATAAAAGTATATTATATCCTGGCAAGTATTTTCCTTAACTTTAGACTACGACCAGTACAGTATTTATACCTTAATAGTTCCAAGGAAGAATTTGAACTACGGCCTGTTTAGCAGTTGTTCCTTGAAAGATATAACAATCGAGCCAGTTATATCAAAATCCGTAGTCAAAAGGTTAAGATTGTTTTTGATTAAATATTCTTTATATTTTATTAGATTTTAATAATGATATTAACACTCTATTTATAATACTAGTAATTATATTTAGATTTTATTAGTTTTCAACTAAGTGAATTAATATTTTTAACAATTGTAATAGTTCGATTTGTAATATTTTGTTATTGATAATGAGAAAACTCCAGCTTTAATTGTACTTATTAAGCTTTAGGTATGGCACTGTGTACAAAATGTTTATTTTTGGTTTTGAATGGTTGTTTCAAAATAAAGGGAGGAAAATATCACACGTAAATAGTCTTGCCACAAATCCTTTTATACTTTATGTATAGTTCTTTTTCTACTGATATTGAATTAAAGATCGTAATAATGGGGTTAACATTTATGGATGACTGCATATGAGAAATAATCTAGTCCTAGCAGAGCCCATTTGAAACGATTCAATTATAGCATTTTGTTGACGATTGTACGAGAAAAACATTTTGTTTTCGCTAAGAGCTCACTCATTTGTGTGTGTCACTGTTACAAAAATTATAGTCTCAACGTTTGAATGACCGGAATATTAAGGTAACTAAGCAACGGAAAATTTCCGTTCATAAAATGTCAATGAAGTTTTCAATTTTGAATAAAATTTGTAAGAATAAGATTAAATATTACAACAAGGATGTATGAGAAATAAGCGATCCTTAGCATAATTCACTGCAGCGTTTATGAATGAATCCACTATACTGAAATGTTAGCATGGACGTTCTAAAGATTAAGTCTAGCGTAATTGTTGTTTTTAATACATGAATTAATTCCAATAATTTCTTAGTGGACGTGCCAATTTGTTAAAGATATTAATAATCAATATTTTTCACGAGTCCAACATATTACAAGTAGTTCAAAATCTACTTAAAATACACAAAATGAATGTATAATAATCTTAAATTTACATCAATGTTTTTAATAGCACTAGCATTTTTTATCATAGCTCGGCGAAAACTGCGACCTCCGCAACTGTCGTCTAGGCCACTGCCGTACCCCCCTGATTGTCCACTGACTCGCTTCCGTTTATTGACATCATAGCTTTAATTACCGTGATCCTCGATTTGATGAAGGCCGTTGACATTGAAACTCAAATTTGTACATTATCGCGAAGTTATACTTTTCATTGCATCGAATTTATTTATGAACCAATTTCAAAAATAATCGTATCGTAAGAAAGAGTACATTCTAAGGCTTGCTGCCATGTTTTCAAATTTAAAAACTAATAATAATAAGATATAGATATGACAGTTTAAAAAAATATCGAAACTGTCCCGATTTTTCCCGAATTAAAAAATATATATATATATCAGGAACCAAATTGAAATTTCTAAAAACACTCGGCGTCGTGCAAAAATTCTCATTTAGTGGTACTCTAAAAGAAGAATCATGGCCTAAGACTGAAAACTGTATACATATTTTGCTCACTCGCGATAGAAATTTCGGTCTTTCAACTTTAACATTTGCTAAACCCAAAACTAATAGCCGCATGGGGAAAAAATCTTATTCATCTTGTTTCCTGTACAATTCTGAACAAACCTTGTTAATTTCGTTGTTTTCTTATCCGTACTTTCTCAGAAAACCGTCTAACAGTCGAGGATAATAAAGCGAGTTTTTAATCCTGCTTCGGCGGTAATTTTTTTTTAATATTATAGCGAAACTTATACACTTCGTCTGAATATCGTGGCTCAGTCGGTATTACACCTGACTGCGAATCCGAAGGTACGGAGTTCCAATCCCACTAGAGGCAAGTGGCCAAAAAGTCGGTTTCCTTTTTAAGTTTCCTTTCTGTTTGTTTCTCACTTCTTCAAAAATATACTTACGTTAATTTCTAGAACTTTCCAATTCTCGAATGTTCGATTCATTTTCGGAAAAGGTATAAAAGCATATGTATCACTCAGTTCAAGTGAATAATAAAGTCTCGAGTTGAGATCTGTAATCTTTGTCCTCGCTCGCCTTTTGCAAATACACACGAAGAGGTTAGCCTACCTACTATAAATCTACGCGACAATATAGAGAGATTAGACTATCATACATTTTGATAGCCAACTGAAAATCGCGTAATTTCTTTGTATATGAATTTAAAAAAAAATTTGATAGTAAAAGAATGAAGTAAAATACATTTATTCTTCGCATTTTTTCTTATTTTAATTTAATGTAATCCTGTATCAAATTTCCTGGTTTCCTTATAAAAGTGTAAACACAATTTTCTTACTTTTTGATGGTGTACTTTTATTTTATACACCATTTTGCCGTAACCCTACAAGTAAACAAATTTCAAGTCACTACTTTTTTTTTAATCCTTCGTTCTTCTAGTGTTTTCTATATTCGCGCAATTATTAAATTTAATCTGCCCAACTAGTTTTTCCTACCCTCCCGCGATCGGTTTCTCCGTTAAACTAAATCTTATATTAAGCCTTTATTTTTAAACTGCATTGTTTTTATTCCTTCGAATTTTTTATTATATTACCCAAGAAAAATTTAAGTACTTTTCGTGCATGAAATTTATTGTGAATGTTTAAACTTAGGAATTTAATTCTCTCCATAACATTTTCATGCATACACTTTTCCATTATTACAGATACTAAATTTCCCATTTTAAACATCTATAATTTCCACCTAAATGTAACGTTTACAGTTACATTTACTATAATACTGATCTCAAGGAGTAGTATAGAAGAGTGATTAAATTGCAGATTAGAGTGGTTCGCAAGGAAATAGTACCCTTTTATCACAAACACATTATATTGTTCTAATTTAAAATGCTTTTAACTCATAATTTCATCAATACATCGTAATTTCATAAATACAGCGATAAAGCTTATCAGTCTTGGATGATTTAATTTGATTTAAATAACGGTTATCAAACTGTAGAATATAGAGTGGTTCTCAAGGACATAGTACCCTTTTAAGATAAACACATTACACTTTGTTCTAATTTCAAATGATCTTAACTGATAATTTTATACATCGACTTAGCTTATCGGTTTTGGATGATTTAATTTCCTTCGAACTAAGCTTAATGAGTATTGAACACTTTTAAGATATTATGAAAACTAACGTATTGTTTGCGATCATCAACATATTATTCTTATTAAAACCTTAAGCTGCTTTGCCGGTTTTATTTAAACGTACTAATGGTTCTGGAGAATAGTTAGAGGCTTAAAATTTTAATCACATTATTAGTTTTTGCTAATTAAATATTAAAAATAAATATGAGTTAACCAGTTCTATTTTAAAGATGTGGGATTATATAAACCTATATAGGGTCCATTAACCATATTATTCACTTTTAATTAAGAATTCAACCACACTCATGTCACTTGTTGCTTTTAACTCTTATATCATTGTCTTCCAAAGTGGGTGTTACCTAAAGTGACTGTTTATTTTTTCCTTCAAAACGGGACAGCTACAAATTTTTAGGTAAATAGTATAAGTATTCAAATAAACACAAATTTATTTATAGTTTTTATTTTTATTAATAAAAGAACAGGAATGTGAACACGTGAAAATAAAACAATTTTGTGGTCATATATTTTTTGAAACACAAATTTGCTAAAGTATATTTGATGATGATCTCGCCTTTCATAAAAGGAATTGTTTGTCTGTTTGTTTGTTATGTGCACGCTCCTGACGAATCTATGGCACTTATAGTAATGGTATTCGGCACACTGGTGGTCCGAATTGTTTGTAATTTTTGTATTTTAAAATTCAATCTAGAACATTTTAAAATTAATTTAATGACATTTTAATTATTAATGTTTTTTTAGAATGGCAAAACCATAAAGCGATGGCAAATTCTAATTTGGTTTTTCCGTTTCCGATTCATTTTGCGGAAGAACGATTAACTTTTGTTATCCAGGTGGTGTAAGGATCGTCTTCACCCCGGAGATTAGCATACGAAAATCCTTGTCAATGCTGAGGTACAAGTTGGCGAAAGCTCGATTCTCGCTTGGTTTCGAAATCCCTCTTTTCTTTAGGTGTAGTCGATTCTTCAAGGAATTCAAGGGATGGTATCATCTACTGTCAGCAAATAGAGCCCGTTTGTGCCGATTCAGAACTCGTAAAGAATTTTATACATGATATAAGACCACGTTTTAAGGTGCTGTAATTTAACTTGTACTGTCTGTCGTAGGTTTACAAGGATAATCATTGTATTACCATGCATGCAATACATCAGCATTTATTGACGAAGTGTCAGATAGCATAGAATACTGGAACAAATATTCACTTGTTTACATTTGATTTACGATACATATGAACTTATCTTCTCGCAGCTCTCATTTGCCAGGAAATCAGCTCATTACCAAACTATCGCGAGATCCACTGCAAGCTAATAGCGCCTGTGCCTGCGTAAAAGCAGGAACTGTATACCCTAAATGATCTCGTTGGCAACATTTAAACTGATATTGATTTCAAATTAAAAAGTCACTCGAGATTTCAATTTAGACCGCTGCATTTAAACAGGCCACAAATGCAAGATCGCACAGGACGATATCCAAAAACGAGAGAATAATTCATCGACTTTTTTTCAAAGTCATACCACGCTCCATTACCATAACGGAAAGCAATCCAGCTCACACGCTCTAAACCTTCCACGCGACGAAAACCAAAAACGCCATTAAAAAAAAAGGGACTACTTTCAGTTTTTTCCCAATCACAGAAAGAACGCCACTAAATAAATACGATTTGTCCCAATTTGCTCTACGAAGTTTCCGAAAAGGTATTAAACGGAAGCCATCCTGGGAACTCCAGCTTTTCGAAAACATTCTTTTTTCGACCCCCTTCGACCAATCAACGCAGTCGCGCGTGTCTTGGAAATGAGAACGATTAATAACAATTTTTCATTTCTGTCTGCTTCCCCCTCTAATGTATTTTTTATGCAAATGCTCCCTCATAGAGATCGCTTAAAAGATTTTTAAAATGAAAAAAGCTGTTAGAATAAGCTAAAGGGCCTAATGAATGGTAATATGTCCTCGAAACCAGTGTACCGTTTTTAACGATACTTTTCTTAATTAATGAAGAGACGGGAAAAAAAATTAGATATGTCTTGCACGCGTAGTTTTGGAAAAGCTTGTACTAAAAGGAAATCTGTAATTACTACAAAACGTGTATTGATGTCGGTATTTAATCATCTTTTAGTTATTGCATGAAGAGGTAATCATTTTTATTTAATCAGACTTTGTACTTTTTTAAGGTGGGTGTAGTGTGTATTGATTAATATTAAATTAACCTGGTTAACTCTGTCCTTGTTTGATTAAAAAGTATAATATGGTCTAGTTCCGAACTATGCGGTATTAACGTCACATGCGTGACATTTCCTTTTCCGGCCTTGTTCTAAATTGCAGTCCAAATAAAGCACGTGTCAAATTATTTAGTTTGTAATATTTTTGCTGCGGGACGGACTCTTTATTTGAAAAGTAATTATGTTGTATAATTTTACTATCATATTTTTAGACTTACAAAAATAATTGTCGTTGAAAAATAAGGAATGATATTTAAAGAGCACTCTTGCATAGAATGTAATAGAGGCTCATGTGTCATTCTTATAACCAGGAGCTGATTATTATCCATAGCGCTTTGTTATTTCTGATGTACAAGAGTTACATTTTCTTTCCCGATCTTTCGCTAAATTGTAGTCCAAATAAAGGCTTATAAGATTACTTAGTTTGTAATATTTTTGTTACTGGAATACTCTTTATTTGAAAAGTAATTACGATGCATAATTTTACTGTTATATTTTTAGACTTACAAAAATAATTATCGTTGAAAAAGAAAGAATGACGTTAAAAGAGCAAGCTTGCACAGAATGTAATCGGGGCTCAAATTTCATCCTTATAACCAGGAGGGGATTATTATCTATAGCGCTTTATTATTTTTGATGCACAATAGTTACATTTCCTGTATCCCGACCTTGCGGTAAATTGTAGTCCAAATAAAGGCGTGTAAAATTACATAGTTTGCAATATATTGCGGTTCAACTACTTTTATTTCAAAAAATTCTGACGTGACGTTTTACCATCATATTTTTAGACTTAAAAATGATTATCGTTGAAAAAGAGGGAATGATATTAAAAGAGCCCGCTTGCATAGAATGTAATCGGGGCTCAAATTTCATCCTTATAACCAGGAGGGGATTATTATCTATAGCGCTTTATTATTTCTGATGCACAAGAGTTACATTTCCTGTATCCCGACTTTGCGGAAAATTGTAGTTTAAATAAAGGCGTGTAAATTTACATAGTTTGTAATACGTTGCTGCTGGACTACTTTTCTTTCAACAAATTCTGATGTGAAGTTTTACTATCATATTATTAGACATAAAAAATTATTGCTAAAAAAATTATCGTCGAAAATAATTATTGTTGAAAAATAAGAATGCTATTCAAAGCATGCTTGCATAGAATATAGTAGTGACTCAAGTTTCTTCCTTATGACCAAGAGCAGAGCATCTGAAGCTCTTTGTTATTTCTGAAGTTTTAAGTATTCCAAGTTTATTTTTATTTGCTGATGATAGCAAATACTTAATGTATTTGGTCATCCGGAAAGTTCTGCGCGTTTTCAAATCGAAGCTAGCTTTGTTATTACTATTTTGCTACCGCTGATAAAGAGTGACCTTGATTGAACAAATGTTCAAATTCGGTCTTTTCTGCTTAACCTGCATAATTATTAATTATAGCATATGGTTGTGGCATACATTTTGTTTGACTGCAGTACTAAGAATGGAGAACCAGAAAGTTCATATTATGCTCTTTTATTTTAAGAAAGGAAAAAATGCTTGTCAGACTGCACGTAAAATGTGTGTTATATATGGACATAGTACTTTTTCTGAGGCTATAGTATGAAGGGGCTTATTAAATTTAAGCGCGGAAATTTCAGCCTAGAAGATGATGCCCGGCTCTGAACGACCATCTTCTGTAAACGAGGACCAATTAAAAGATGTTATCACTGAAAATACACGTTACGCAGTTCAGGAACTATCACACAGTCTATATATTCCAAAAAAGTACACTTCATGATCTTCTGAAGAAGATTGGATATGTAAGAAGCTACGATGGTATGAGTACTAGGGATGCGACATCGACAGCAAAACATCGATGTTCAAAATTAAAACATCGATGTTGATAATAGATCGCCCCCAAAACATCGATGTTTTTAAAATTCAGAGTATTTAAACTTTTTTCCCCATTTCTTAAAACTGGTTTAGCAACTAGTGATGAGACATCGACAGCAAAACATCGATGTTTTGAAAGATCAATGTTCAAAATTAAAACATCGATGTTCATAATGCATCGCCCCCAAACTATCGATGTTTTTAAAATTCAGTGTATTTAAACTTTTTTTCCCCATTTCTTAAAACTGGTTTAGCAACTACTGATGCGACATCGGCTCCAATACATCGATGTTTTTTTATAAAACATCAATGTTTTGAAAACATCGACATCGATGTCGCATCCCTACTTTTCAGACCCTTCACCCTTGGTGACTTTGGTCTAAAAATATGTTCAATTTGCTGATTAAAAAAATAATGCTACTTGGTTATTTAAAAAATTTTTAGAACGGTAATTTTTTTTATTTAAAAATAAAATATCGACAGGTAAACATCGATGTTACAGAAACATCGATCCCAATACATCAATGTTAAATACATCGATGTTTTTTAAAAAACATCGATGTCGCATTCCTAATGAGTACCCCATACTTTAACACAGCAGAGGCTGCCAAACAGCACCTCGACAACTTCTATACAGATAAGCCGAATGATTTTTTTTTCAAAGATACGTTTCCAGCTGCCAGATTGAAGGCAAAAAGTCAAAGAACAAAATGGGGCTTATGGGATTCTATAAAATTTTCTTATGTTTTTGTACTGGTTCGTTGGTATTTATCTTAACAAACCCACAGAAGGTTTTGGATGACCCAATATATATACATCTTTCATTGATTATTTTCTCACGCCAAACTAATCTGACTCACTTTTTATAACGGAGTGTTCCAAATAAGCTTTTTCTAATTATTCAAAAACGCTCCATAGACATTGATTCTAGCAGTAAAAATAAATTCCAACGTAACAACTGTTAATAGACATTTTTCATAAACCAGAAAAACTTTATTAGTTACTTAGACAAATACCTTGATTGATTGTGATTTTGTTCTTCATTTTAATATCATTGTTGGAAAGACTTCCAAAAAACTTACTAGGAAACTAAACACTAAAATCATTTATACTATTGCTATTTTACTAAACTCAATGGCTAAACTTTTCATTAATGCAGAAACTTGTTTTACGTGGTTCACTTAATTTTATTCACAGCAATGTTTTTCGTAACACTTTTGAACAATCATGTCCATAACTGCTGTCCGACATTCATTTTTATACTACCATTCGAACTTCGAGATCCACTGTTCAATTTTAAGTTCGTTTGTGTAACTATCTCTAAGAAAATAAACACAAACGCAGTCTAGAAAGAGGATCACAGTTTCTTTTTCGAAAAATAATTCCAGCAAAATCGGAACACTGTTTATAAATGTGGCGTTTGTTGGAAATTAGTTTGGTATAAATATAAAAAGGAATTGACCTTTGTTTTGAGCCTTGTTTCGAATAAACGCGTTCACAGGTTAAGTGTCTTCTCACCTGCATCACATGTCCTCAGTGGAACATCTTCTGTAGATGCGTACGGACTTCACGGTCTCTAGGTCCCTTTTTTATCTTTTCTTTCCCTGTGCAGTTTACTATCTTTAGTAAATATACGTGTCACAAGTTCCACGAATGTGTCCAAGCGATATTTTTCTATTTACATCCCCTTATTCTACACTGCCCTACAATAATGGACCGAACAGCAAAATGTGATCTTTAATAGAGGGATACGTGCTGCAATTACACATGCAACCCTTCTGGGCATACTTCCAACAAGCTTTGGATACACAGTGTAACGTCGTAGGTATAGTTTACGTGGCGAGTGGCTTGAAGATAATTAAAACGACATTTAAAATTACAGCACATTTAATTAATTATAGAAGAATATATATAAGTTAAAACTATTTCGAGGCTAATAGAGATTGTACAAAATAGGGTTTCAGTCTCGCGGCTTCAATCGGAGCAGAGTCGTCCTGCGTCCGCTCACGTTTCGGTTTTTCACGATTCTCCTATCCCTCGAGAGAAGACCCCACACGTTCTTCCGAAGCCGCTATCGCCCAAAGAGAAGGGGATACCCCCATCCGGTCATAAATTCATAGACCACCATGAAAGCTGTGGTCAGAGGGACCCCCTACGGTAGCGCTACAACAGCTATGGGTATTTGTGTCCATTCCTGCTGAAAGATTATCGTCATCTCAGCTGTCGATTTCGGACGTGGTTCTCTGGTCCGTAAGCGCCGCTCTAACACGTCACACAAATGTTCTATGGGGTGCAGATCGGGACTCTGAGCAGGCAAGGGAAGACGTTTTACATCAATATATTTATATCACTGCTCAACAGAAGCTGCAACATGACATGGAGCGTTGTCGTCCTGGAAGTAACATTTGTCCATTCCATAAAAAGACCAGAGCGTAGGAAGAACCTGATTGTCCAAAATGTCCATATAGGCGTCGGCGTTCAATTGACCAGGAACAACATGCAAAGGTCTCAGGCCATACCACGATAAACACCCCCAAACAAATAGTGGGATTTTATGCAAATCCGCTGTCATCCGGTGCATTATTGTAGGGTAGAGTATTCATCGAACCTCCTTTTTTCCCTTCAACAAAAGGTAGAGTGACGGATTAACCATCGGATGGCAGCGAGTTTGAATCCAACCAAAGACCGTCGTGTACAAAGGGGAATAGTGCACGTTAAATCTGTCGCGGCCTCATAATGCCCTCCCATTGAAGTGGTGTGGAGTGCCATCTCAGGTGTAACGTTATCTGATAGTGGATAAAAATTACGTGGGGTTGTCATCGGATCTTTCCCTTCGGATGTTGATCCCGCACCGACACTAATAATAACCCGTTATGTTGCTTCATGGCGACGTTGATGAAAGTATATGCCTAACGTTTTAATATAAACTATGACCTCATTCTTAAACAGGTAGTGATGGTAATTTAAAAATATACCTGCCGCGTATGATGAATTCGAATGACTCAACAACAAATCTGGTTGTTTAACCTTTATGCCGCGGCGATTGGATTGTTTCAGTCGTCTCCCCAGAACGGCTCTTTCGACTTCATGTCCACCCCCCCTCCTACCGTACCTAATTACCTAACTTCAGCGATAGAGCCTTGAGTGTCATTTACGACTGACGCTTTCCTTTCATAGTATTGTGTGGCGTATGGTTTGGAGCTACTGATATTTCCCCGGAGCGACCTTCTGCCTTTCCCCAAAAGCGTCTACTCCCCACGGTCGACAGGGTAGGGTACCCAACAAAAGGAGTGAACCTCTAGAAGGTCAGTCGCGGACAGATCGGATATTGTGATGGATGCCAGCGGTCACTTAAAAGGGGGAAAACATCCACCGTACACAGATCTATACCATACCGCTGATGTGAACGAAATTGTGGTGGTAACTGTTAAATACGATTCCTTTAAAGGAAAGGAATGACACAGGCCATGTGGATCGCAAAAAGGAAAGAGAAAAGGCATTTATTGAAGACACAGCACATATATATAGATTTGAGGGGATTTCAGAACTAACCAATAGGATTATTGTATATTGAAACGGACGTACAAGAAAGCTATAGTACATTCACACATGCTGCCTGGAATGAATGATGCAGACCTAGCAGCACAAAGAAACATACTAAGAGTTCTATGAGCGATTACATTTTACAACAGTAACAATTGTGTCCGCAGTGTTAAACAGTAACAACCGCAGCGTAAAGTTTGAGGGTAATATTGATCTCAGATCAATTTGTAATAAACAGACGCTTTTATCCTGGAGCTAGTCAAATCATTCTTACATTTTGGTTTCGTACACCAAAGGATTTTTACCAGAATAATTAGAAACTCGGATTCTCTTTCGAAGGATCCTGATAATTAAAGTATAAGACACACCGCTTCGGATTTTAATCTCCATGGAAACTTTCTGTGGAACTGAATTCAAAAATGCTATAAACGCGAAGAAGTCCGATAAAAAATTACAAATTCCAACCGAACACCATCGTTTCTTTGGCCTTCCGGTAAGCACAAGACATCATCTCG
This sequence comes from Metellina segmentata, assembly GCA_947359465.1. Lineage (NCBI taxonomy): Eukaryota > Metazoa > Arthropoda > Arachnida > Araneae > Tetragnathidae > Metellina > Metellina segmentata. The sequence goes on from OX375874.1 coordinate 112,292,595, forward strand.
TTCCAAGTAAAGAATTCCGAAAAGTCACCAGTAATTAGCTAATGAACGCGGTAGTTAATTATTTCAAGAAAGCATTTCATTAGAAACAGGTAAGATTATGCACTGCGCTGGATATAAGGGGTAAAAATTATCCCTTAAGTTAATCGTCGGCTGAGACTATCCTCCTCCAAAACACCGGCTCTAATTTGTCTTTAAAGAACCCGAGATCAGCCAGGACTTCTAATGAAGGCTCGAATTTATTTGCTCAACAAATTTCCGCCATCTTAACCGGATCGTGTTTCGCAGAGACTGAAATATTAAAATTAAATCGCTTGCTGCGAGTAAAAATCGGCGAACCCGATCGCTGGAGGTGAGTTTCGATTGCTGTGTCGGCCGGTGTCATGTCTACAAACTGCTACCGTCTGGAAACTCGGATCATAAGCTCGGATTAAAACTCATTAATTTTTATACTGCCTTAGACGTGCATTTTGTTGACCGTGAAAGTATTTCAGGTCGGATGTGGGAAATATTGTTAGGGATATACTATTAATGAATGGCAGTAATCTGATCTTCCATTAGTAAAGTGAGTTTTGCTCATTAATGAGAATAGTTTGGAATATTATTATCTGCTTATTCCAGATATAGAGTAATCGAAAGGAATATTGGAACGTAAGATGTATCCATATTGCTCGAGTTCTACTATAGTTGAAGTGACCACTGTTCTTTACTAATTTTCGATTACTAACATGAGTTTTGTTCGTTGAACCTCTTGTCTAGATAGCCCAACAGATCTGGTCAGTTTTGCTACTGCACGATATATCTGGTCAGTTTTGCAAATATCGAGATATCTGGTCCATCCATATATAGTCAGTTTTGCCAATGACGAGATATCATGTCTCTCCAGATCTGGTCAGTTTTGCTACTGAGGAGATATCTGGTCAGTTTTGCCAATAATGAGATATATGGTCCCTCCAAATCTAGTCAGTTTTTCAAATGACGAGATATCATGTCTGTCCAGATCTGGTCAGTTTTGCTACTGACGAGTTACTGGTCAGTTTTGCCAATAACGAGATATCTGGTCCCTCTAGATCTAGTCAGTGTTGCCAATGACGAGATATCTGGTCCTTCCAGATCTAGTCAGTGTTGCCAATGACGAGATATCTGGTCCTTCCAGATCTAGTCAGTGTTGCCAATGACGAGACATCTGGTCCCTCTAGATCTAGTCAGTGTTGCCAATGACGAGACATCTGGTCCCTCCAGATCTAGTCAGTGTTGCCAATGACGAGATATCTGGTCCTTCCAGATCTAGTCAGTGTTGCCAATGACGAGATATCTGGTCCCTCTAGATCTAGTCAGTGTTGCCAATGACGAGACATCTGGTCCCTCCAGATCTAGTCAGTGTTGCCAATGACGAGATATCTGGTCCTTCCAGATCTGGTTGGTTTTGCTACTGACGAGATATCTGGTCAGTTTTGCCAATGTCGGGATATCTGGTCCCTCTAGATCTAGTCAGTTTTGCCAATGACGAGATATCTGGTCCCTCCAGATCTGGTCAGTTTTGCTACTGACGATATATCTGGTCAGTTTTGCCAATGACGAGATATCTGGTCCCTCTAGATCTAGTCAGTTTTGCCAATGACGAGACATCTGGTCCCTCCAGATCTAGTCAGTTTTGCCAATGACGAGATATCTGGTCCCTCCAGATCTGGTTGGTTTTGCTACTGACGAGATATCTGGTCAGTTTTGCCAATGACGAGATATCTGGTAAGTTTTGCCAATGACGCGATATCTGGTCAGTTTTGCCAATAACGAGATATCTGGTCCCTCCAGATCTGGTCAGTTTTGCTACTGATGAGATATCTGGTCAGTTTTGCCAATTACGAGATATCTGGTCCCTACAGATATAGTCAGTTTTGCCAATGACGTGATATCTGGACCCTCCAGAACTGGTTGGTTTAGATACTGACGAGATATCTGTTCCCTCCAGATCTGGTCAGTTTTACTAATTACAAGATATCTGGTACATCCTGATCTGGTCAGTTTTGTTACTAACAAGATATCTGACCTATCTATATCTGGTCAGTTTTGCTACTGACGAGATATCTGGTCCATCTACATACGGTCAGTTTTACTAATGACACCAAGGAAACTATAAACAGAAGAGCCGTTATGCCCACAAAGCCGTTTTTTCTGCGAACTCTCGGTTACACACATTGCCATTTCTGCGAATTACTTTTTATATATATATCACTATATATATACTATAATAGATTAGTGTTTAGTCTTTATTTGTGTTTATATATGTGGAAACTCAAACAACAACTGTATAAAGAACATCACGAGGCAAAGTATGATTGATGTATAGATTATTAGAAACAATTGGATAGAGAAATAAACCAATCAACATTTTTAACTACATCATCAGGCATGTAGCATATATTTATTTAGCTTTTAAAAGAAAGTTAATTGGCATTTGTTATATTTAATTAACGTCACACAAGCAGCAACACATCGGTGCAATGGCTACGGTCCGGGATCAACCCCGAAAGGGAAAGATGCGAGGACAGCACCACGAAATTTTAAATCACGATCAGATGACGAGAAAGTTGCTTTGATTGATTAATATTGGTATTAGTCTTTTGGGTTTGAAAGGAAGAATTTATTGAGAATACTACATCGAGAAATATTCGGAACCCTTTCTTTTGAGCAAAAGTTCAATGCAATTATAAAGAAACATAAAACTAAATTTATTTATTTTTTAATTTATGACAAAAAATAATTTTATGTATAAATAAACGTCTTTAGCGTGATATTTTTTCGTGTCTTTGCGAGATATGTTTTTAAATCAACACTACCATATATACTATTTTACATACCACAGTATTCTGTACAGAAAAACAGAAAGTATTTATGTTCATCGACAGTTTCATGTAGAAATAGATAAAAATTCACTGATTTAGGGATAGGCTTACAAATACATGTATCTTTAGAGCATTCCAAAGTTTCCAAGGGTTTTCATTTTTATCCAATGAGATTCCAAGAGAAAATTAAACAATTTTATTCTCATATGGTATAATTGTTGCCAAACCAGAATCGAAATGTTAAGAAAACTAATGAGTTTCTATTTTTTTAATGTAATTTTGATGGTTTCGAGTTATTTTAGATTTTGCTTACATCAATAAGATTACATCTAATTGAAAACTAAAACATCTACGAACGCTAGTTTAAAATTTATCTATCGGGAAACCAAACAAGAAAAATATTCAGAGGAATAAAAATGAGATTATAATCTGTTCAAAAAAAATGCCAATGCAATTAAAATAAGTTTTAAAGGGTGTTTAACTGGCACTTTATTAATCACGAATCAAATATTAAAAAAAAGCATTCTATAAATTTCCTGATCCTTATCCTCTACCACCAGTTTCGCTCTCTAGGGACACTTTTTCTATACAACGGCTAATTAGATCTCTATCACCAGATTTGTTATCTTATAACCGAGGCTCGGATTTTGATGATCTTGGATCTTTTTTAAGCCTAAAGTATTATTCGAGTGAATAGAAACGTGTTTCAGAAAAAGTGGTTGATTTAAGGGGCTTTATTAGAGGTTTGTGTTGTTTTCCTTGTGATGCAAGTAAAATGACGTTTTTTAGGTTTTATAGTCATTTTAAGGCTTTTATGTGCTATCTCCTCTTTATTTTACACACATTCTGTAAAAAAATCGATGCACCAAGAATATCGATGTCCAGGATTTGAGCCGGGCTCGATCAACTTGGAAAGGCGCTGATTGGGGGCGTAGTCTTTAGTGACGGGTCCCGTTTCCAACTGTGTCCTGACGACAACCGCAGACGTATCTGGAGACGTCTAGGGAAGCGAGTGGACCCTGCTCTTTCAATCACACGTCACATATGCCCATGACAGGACGTTATGGTTCGGGGTGCCATCTCCTTCGATCATCGGACCCCTTTGGTAGTCATTTCGGACACACTTGTAACACAGCGACACGAAGACGACATTCAACGACCTGTTGAATTACCGTTCCTTCTACGACACCCGGACCTACTTTTCAACAAGATAATTCCCGGCTGCCCACGGCACGTGTTGCTATGAATTGTCTTTAGCAAATTTGTGATGTTATGGGAAGGCGATTGCAACCCTCCCAGAATGTTGACCATTTAGCCCGACAGTTGGAGAAATTTTGGGAGGACATTCCGTAGGACACCATCCGGGAACTTTTTCAGTCTATGCCACGCCGGGTGACAGCTAGCATCCAGGCCAAAGGTGTGGACTAACTACGTATTGACTTCCTCCCTTTGTAACGGTCAAACTCTAAAATATATCATTCAATTGTTCTGAAATTTTATTTGTTTGTTTTTCTATGTAAGTTCTTCAGATCCACCAATTTTTATTGCAATCGGGCAACTCCGCACCGAAGGATCAGACATGCTTGAGTCTGTAAACCTTTACGCTGCAGCGCTTAGATTTTTTTTTCAATCGTCTCACAGAACGTCTTTTCTCCTGATTATCCGAGCCCCCATTCCTAATTACCTAACTTGAGCGATAGGACCGTGAGTGGTATTTGCGACTGACGCTTTCCTTTCATGGTATCGTTTGGCGTCAGAAGATATATCACCTGACGACTTTCTGCTACCCCCCCCCCTCAAAGCGGTCACACCTCACGGTGTTCAGGGTAGGGTATCGAACAAAAGACGAAACCCTCTAGAACAGTGTTTCCCAAACTATTTTGGTCGAGGAACCCCCAAATTTGTTGCCAATGATCGCGGAACCCTGAATATTTTTTATATAACAACTTTTCAAAATTTAATATCTGATATTAAATGAAACAAGAATTATTTTGGTATTTCGGATTTTATTGAATTAAACGAAACTGAAAAAAAAAATTCTTATAGAAAGAATTAATAAAAATACAAAACATCAACTAAAATAAATGAAAAAACTTTAATGTGAAGAATGCACCTGCTTCTTTGATTCCATGATTCTCTTAAAATTGGGCGTTATGTTTGGTAACTGAACTCGCATATCTGGTGCAGCATCAAGTTTGTTACGATATTTGATTTTTGTCGCAATATATTTTTATAAAATCCAGCTTCACACAAATAAAAACGTAGTAAACGGCAATAGAATTCGAATACCATGTTTTGATAAATTTGGATATTCATCGAATACATCTGACCAGAATATTGTTAACGAAACTGTTCTAAATTTAGTTTCTAATTGTGAATCCGAACTCAATTCAATCAATTTTTCATAATCCATGGAATGAAATCCTTTTGGTTTTTTCTTTTATTTTGAAAGGATTTTGTACCCAGTAATTATCTTGATTCTCTAGGTTTGGAAAGTAATCACTGGGTGATTGCTGTAAACTGGACAGATATGTTTTTATATCATCGCGGATTTCCATATCTAAATTCACTTCAGATTCTTAGAGAAAATCACTAAGCGTCTGGAAACACTCAAAGTTGTTTTGCTCCACAGCTGAAATCCAATATTGTATTTTCCTTGAAAAGGCAACCAATTTATCTTTTGTTTGGAATATGTTGACTTGTTTTCCTTGCAGAGCCAAACATAATTCGTTCAATTTTCCAAATATGTCAGCAAGGTATGCAAGTGTAGATAGCAAGTGCTATCCTTAAATCCTGTCTGATAATTCAAATTTATGACCAATATAATATGCCATCAGTTCCTTTCGCAATTCAAATATTTTTTTTTCTAATGGCGGGCATATTTGACCTAAGTCATTGGCCACTACAAGGCCGGAAGTGATGGCCACTTGTGAAGGAGCACCCAGTTGGAGGACCATCATTGCCCCTAACAACTTACACTTCGTAATTTTGAACTATGTTCAGATGACGAAGCAACACCTGAGCTGCTATACGCTTACAAACATCCATGCCCGAACCCGGATTCGAACCGGGGACCTTCCGATCTAGAGGCTTACACCTTAACCACTATACCGGTTGGTCGGCGCAATTCAAATATTCGCACAAGCATTTTACCTCGCTATAACCATCTAACATCCGTATGAAGAAGTAAAGTGGTGTGAAGACTACCCATATCTTCGCAAATGTCTTTGAAAATACGTGATTGCAATGGTTTACTTTTGATAAAATTAATAATCTTCACTGCTTCGTCTAGAACAGATTTAAATGTCACCGAAATCCTTTTTGTTACTAATGCATATCTGTGAAGAATGCAATGAGTACTGTTACAGTTTTTTGCAACATTTTTAATCCGTGCTACAGCATCACTCACTTTTCCTGTCATTGCTTTTGCTGCATCGCTGCATACTTCAAACATTTCCCCCAGTTAATTTCATGTGTTGTCATAAAATTATCAATGCAGTTAAATATATTTTCCCCCGTGGTGTTAATGTTCACACTATCAAATAAAAGCAAATCTTCTTCAATTTTTTTATTAAAATCATACCGAATGAAAACAAGCAAAATTGCTAATCTAGCAACGTCTGTGAGCTCATCTAGTTGTAATACATAAGCGTCACACGCCTGTAACCATGAAATAAGTTCTATTTAAATGTCACCGACAATATCGTTAATACGCCTTTCTACAGTATTGTTAGAAAGAGAAAAACTTTCAATTTGTTTGCTATACCCTTCGCCGAATACACACGAAACGATGTCTTGAACGCAAGGTTTAATAAGTGATTCACCAATAACATGTGCCTCGCCTGCAAGAGCAATACGGCAAGATACTTTATACCAGTGGTCCCCAACCCCCGGGCCGCGGACCGGTACCGGTCCGTGGATCAAATGGCACCGGGCCGCCCAAGGAACATTAAATTATTTCCATTTTATTTACTGTGGTGTATTTCTCTACGGTTTGTGCGGTTCTTATCAATGAAATGTCCACTCAAATTAGGAGGCGGTAAATCAGAACTTGAAATTTGTTCTGTTACTAGAGCTTCAATTAGGATTTTTGAATTATATATGTCTCTATTTTCCAATTTTGACAAATGTGACAGCTGTTTTCAAGTTGGCAGACAAATTAGCTGCATTTAAAGACAAACTGAAGTTGTGGGGGACGGCGCGTGAACAGAGTCATTTTGTACATGCTTCAGACATTAGCAGGGATTTTAGGCGAGACTGAGCCTAAACATTCATTCTCCCAATTGGTGCACGATCACCTGTCTTTGCTTTTAAAAGAGTTCGAGCGCTACTTCCCAACCACAAAAGACCCACGAAGTGGTAAGGAATGGTAATTTGGTAATTTTTGTTTACGTCGTACTAGAGCAACACAACGGGCTATTGACGACGGTCCGGGATCAGTCCCTTTAGGGAAAGATCCGAGGACAACACCTCGTAATTTTGAACCACGGTCATATGACGAAGCAACACCTGAGCTGGCATCCCACTCTCCAAACTTCCACGCCAACCCATGGTAAGGAATGGATCCGCGACCCATTTGTCAACAAATCAGGCGAATCTAGCATGTCTGTGCAAGAAGATCAACAGCTGGAAATTGCAAATGAAGGCGGTCTTAAAACTACATTCGAGACAACAACTCTGATGGTGTTCTGGATTAAAGTCATGGCAGAATACCCTGAGATTGCCACCACAGCACTTAAATCCCTATTGCCATTTCCGACAACCTATCTGTGTGAAGTGGGGTTTTCTGCAGTGACACAAACCAAAACAAAACAACGGAATAAACTGGACATAAGCAACCCACTTCGGGTGTCATTGTGTCCTATTACCCCCAGATGAAACCGTCTCGTTGCAAAGAAACAAGCTCAAGGTTCTCATTGATTTAGCATTCTAGTGAGTTAAAATGTTAAATCACTTTATATTCATTTTTTGGTGTAACTGTATTTTATTTTGAAGCCATGTTTAAATACAATTAAATTAAAATTATTAAATCAAAACAATCTAAAATTTAAACAATCAACGGTTTCCCCCCCCCCTTAGCGGGCCGCGATAAAATTATCAAACGTTGATCCGGTCCTCAGCGATTAAAAGGTTGGTGAGCAATGCTTTATACGACGCTTCCGTTATCTTTTGATTATTGTTTTGAAATTTTTTATCATACTAGGGGGCTCCGCCCCCTGCTCGCTTACGCTCGCCAACCCCCGGGGATTGCTGCGCAATCCCATTTGGTTTGCTTCGCAAACCAACACTCCTTTCACAGATGTCATTTGGTTTGCTTTGCAAACCAACATTCCTTTCACAGAGTGAAACTATCTGAATAATTCGTATTATGCTGATTTCACTTTCCGGTACATGACGTCACAGCGAGGGCTTCGCGCCCTGCTCGCTTACGCTCGCCGACCCCGGGGATTGCTACGCAATCCCGTTTGGTTTGCTTTCTCAAACCAATACTTCTTTCGCAATTGATTTCACTTTTTTTTGCTTTAACACTTAATGCACCCTAAACTAATAGCCGCATCAGTAAAAAATCTTCTGTATCTTGTTCCCTGTACAATTTTAAGTAAACAGTGTTAATATCAAAACTTTACGATTGTACTTTGTCGGTAAACTGTCTTGAGAACAGAGGGAAAAAAGCGAGCCTTTTTCCTCGCCAAATAAAAAGAAATCGTTTTTATGGCAATTGTTGCTACGATAAATTTGATATCTGGCAAACCCGATAGTAGAAAATGCAACCCACTGCTGTTTGCGGAACCAGCTATGCGAACTGAAAAATACGAAATTTGTGTCACCAACTTTTGATTGCATCGAATTTATTTATGAACCAATTGTAAAAATAATTGTACCGTAAGAAAGAGTACATTGTGAGGTATACTGCAATATTTTTAAAATTAAAAACTAACAGTAATACTATATAGATATGACCATTTTAGTTTTGTATCGGAAGTTACGATCTGAAAGTTCCGAAAATTGTATGACCTACTTTTAATTGCATCGATTTTGTTTATTAACCAATTTGAAAAATAATTGTACCATAAGAGTGTAATGTAGTGTATTCAGTGATGTTCTCAAATTTAAAAAATAATGATTTTTGCCGTAGACATAACGGTTTTAACAAAAAGTAGCGAAAATATCCGAAGATTCCGAATTTTGTATCACGAACTTTTGATCGCATCCAATTTAATTATTAACCGATTTCAAAAATAATAGTACCGTAAGAAAGAGTATATTCTGAGGTATACTGCGATATTTTAAAAATTAAAAACTAATAGTAATTAGATATAGATACGGCAGTTTTAAAAAAAAGTAACAAAAGTGTCCCGATTTTTCCCGAATTTCAAAAAAATATTATCAAGAACCACATTTAAATTTCAAAAAAAACTCGACGAGCTGCAAAAATTTACGTTGAGAGGTACTCTTAAAAAAAAACTCACGACTAAAGACTGAAATTTTGAATGTGTTTTGCTCACTCGCGGAAGAAATTTCACTTTTTCAACTTTAACACTTAATAAAACCTAAACTAATAGCCGCATCGGAAAAAAATCTTAATAATTATCCAGGGAATACGATGAAGAACAAAGCATGTTAATTTCATATTTTTCCGATCAGTACTTTCTCAGGAAACCGTCTAAGAATGGAGCTAAACAACAAAAATTTCAATTCTGCGGCGGCGGCGTCGGCGGCGGCGGCGGTAACTTTGTTTTAATATAGAGAGAAAACTCTTGCTTTTGTTATGGTTTTCAAGTTTTCTTCTTAAAAAAAGAAATATCTTTGCCTTTATTTGTTGGGTGATTTTTTTTTCAGTCGCCTTATTTAAAATTTTAAATTTAATGCGTTGGTCGATTGTATACTTTCCAAGGAAAATGTGAATATATTAGACGCCATTCTTATTTTTTTAATGAAATAAAATTTGTCACGCGGAACCCCTAAATTTTTTCGTGGAACCCACTTTGGGAACCACTGTTCTAGAAGGTCAGTCGCTGACAGCTCGTAAATGTTGATCGATGCCAGCGATCACTTCAAAGGGGGATAACATGCACCGTTACCTTGCTGCTGGTGTTCGCGATAATTTAGTGGTAACAAAATTCAATCTACCGCATTGTAAAGCTTACGGATCGCTTCGACAGTTCTATATCCCACACTGCGCCAATTAGATGTCTGAGGGAACTGCGACTGTCAGACAAAATCCAAACGACCTTTGTTGTCTAAAACTGTTATCAACCATAGAAAATTGGTACTTTTGAAAGCATGCACGTGGTTTTAATTCTACTCTGCGTATCCGATCTGATGAAATACAATCCTAATCTTCTCGTTGCATATTGAGTTATTATTCTTTTCACAGAAACAAGTCTACTTTTACGAAAACCATAACACAGATTACATATTCTTTCGATTAATGTCACAACACACGCACAGACTGGGTTGAAGCTGTTCAAGGCTGTTCGCGCAGAAACAGGAACTCAAGTCCAAGGTCAAAATGTCACATGGCCTCGATCGTTAGATATGGCAAGGATATTTGTGACGCTACACCGCAAATAGGAATAACTAAATACATTGAATTAAACATTTTTGTTACTTGAATGCAAACTTTAAATTTAACACAGCTACTAACAGAAAATGTGAGCTACACAGGTATTTTTTTCTTACGTTCTTCTATATAGATTTATTTTATCAGCAAAATGACTTTTAGTTCGGCGAAGAACCTGCAACAAATTGTATTTCTGAAGGGTACTTTTTGTTCAATAGGGGATATTCGACACTTTGCACATCTTTCGTTTTTCAGAATTCTGCATTTTCTCATCGCAATTTCGTTTCTGTTTGTATTTATATCTAAGACTTTTACGTATTGCAATATATTACTCAAAAATTAAATGTATATTTGCGTCCAAAGTAAATTGTAGAAGCTATGAAAAAGCCAAAACGAAGTAAAAACTTTTTTCCGTACAACTATAAAGATTGCATTTTTCTATGAAAGAAAAGCGATTATTCTAATTCACTTTTCTCTCAACATTTAATTATTTCAACCCGAACAACACCGGGTATATCAGCTAGATTTGAACTAAAAATAAACGAGTATATCACGCTTCCAAGCACTTTTCCGCTCAGTAGGTACATCTTTACACCACGCTCCCAGCCACTCTTCATAACATAAGCAGACATAAACGTATCTCGTAAAAAGGATACTAAATTCCAATTATTCTTTTCAGAGCACGACGCTTGCCTGACCGAGACTTTATTTTGTATTATCTCTAATATTATCAAGTAAATGTTTGTTTGTTTTCTTGGTCTGAAAGTCCTGACGAATCTATGGCACTTGCAGTAATGAGATTTGGCACACAGGTAGTCCGCATTTTTTGCAATTTTAGGGTCGAGTCGAATTTTAAAATTCAATATAAAACATTTTTAAATGAATTTAATAGCGTTTTCACCAATCTTCCTTCTTCCGCGGAATGAAGAAACATCGAACTATAGACTTTTCGCCCACACGTCACCTTGACGTCAGCCTTTGGAACCATGCCAATGTTTATAAATCTCCCATCTCCAGAATGGGAGAGAACACTTTCGAATGACATTCGTTTGTTTGGAGATTCATTATTTTTGATTTCCTGCGAAACGGATTCCATTGAAACAAAATATGGATTGCATTTTCTGCCGTTCCCCGCGTTGAAATGAAAATAAAAACTGATTACATTTCCTGCCCTATTCCATTTCAGCAAAGGAGAGCAAAAAATAAGAAAAACATTTAGACTGGTATTGTTAGTTTTTTTTCGTAAAATCGGAATCGTTAAAGATAGATTAAAAATTTCAACGGATTTGAAATCTGCGGAAAATTTTACACCAGATAGCTACCTTTGATGTTTCATTTTCTTTTATATTTTCGCAAGAGATTGTGACGTCACGTAAAGTTTCGCTTTCCAAAAAAAACAGATTGCATTTTCTGTCCTTCGCGTTAAAATAAACACAGATTACATTTCCTGCCCTATTCCATTTCATCGAAGGAGAGCAAAAAATAAAAAACATTTTGACTGGTATTGTTAGTTCTTTTTTCGTAAAAGAGAAATCGTTAAACATAGTTTAAAAATTTAAACGAATTTGAAATATGCGGAAAATTTTACATCAGGTTAATACCTTACATCATGGGCACGGGCAACACCGGGCTAGCCACGCGGTGGCTAGTTATTTATATTTCCCATCGCCGTATGTATCTCGCGTTATATACGGCGATGGGAAATAAGTCGATGAAATTGCCTCACGAAGGAAGATTTATCGGGATATAAGTGTCCTCTCCGAACACCCCCACCCCCGAAGAAAGCAAGATCAATGAGGAGATAAATCGCACATCACTCCAAACAGCCCTCCTCATAATGGTTTCAACATATTTACGGTAATGTGTCCGATAATAATGCCCAGTAACGATTGAGTCTTCAATCGTTCATTTTCCCCTTTCATGTTGGCGGAGTCTTGGGTGGAAGCCTCTGTAATTGGAGAGGTACTAAACGCAGGTCGATACCTGACATCGATACTTAGAATTCCAATCATGTACTCCTCTGAGTATTCGATGAAGTGCATACCTAGGATTCTCCGCATTAGTGGACTGTCAAACGTGCGAGCATTCTGAGGCATGCTGTAATGTGAAGATCTTGATACCTTTGCTTGCCTGCTCTGAAGGACTCTTAGGACCTTTGACACCAGCAGAATCTGAGTGAATCAGAATCCAGTAGAAATGGCTAATTAAGATTCGAAGAAGTTGCTTCCAGTAGAAATAGATACACTTCTTAAACCTTTCACACTACCTTGTGATGCAGTCATTCCAGAAAGCAAGATTCGATGAAGTGCATACCTAGGATTATCCACAAAAGAGTCGACTGTCAAACGCGCGCTCATTCTAATGTCTGCTGCAATGTGAAGATCCTGATACAGTTGCTTGCATGCTCTGAAGGATTTTAAGTGACTTTCTCATCAACAGAATCCAGTAAAATGGGCTAATTAAGATTATAAACTGCCTCCCATATGAATAGGTTGTTGGTCCTTAAACCTTTTACTCTGCCAAGTGACGCAATCCTTTACAAAAGCAATATTCGATGAAGTGCTTACCTAGGTTTCTCCACAAAAGAGTGGACTGTCAAACGTGCACGCATTCTGAGGTATGCTGTAATGTGAAGATCTTGATACCTTTGCTTGCCTGCTCTGAAGGATTTTGCGTGACTTTCACACGAACAGAATCCAGTAAAAATGGGCTAATTAAGATTCGAAAAAGCCACCCCATAATAAAAAGGTTGTTGGTCCTTAAACCTTTTACTCTGCCAAATGACGCAATCATTTACAAAAGCAATATTCGATGAAGTGCATACCTAGGATTCTCCACAAGATTGTACAGTCAAACGTGTGTAAATTCTGAGGTATGCTGTAATATGGAGATCCTGATACATTTGCTTGTTTGCTCTGAAGAATTTTAAGGGACTTTGACACCAGCAGAATCTGGGTCAATAAAAAACACTCAGAATCCAGTAGAAAGGGATCCATTAGAAATAGATGATACTCCTTAAAACGATCATACTACCTTGTGATGCAGTCATTGAAAACAGTAATATTCAATGAAGTGCACATACCTAGAATCATCCACAAGAGAGAGTTGACGTGTGCCTAGAATCATCCACAAGAGAGAGTTGTTAAACGTGTGCCTAGAATCATCCACAAGAGAGAGTTGTTAAACGTGTGCCTAGAATCATCCATAAGAGAGAGTTGTCAAACGTGTGCACATTCTGAAGTAAGATGTAATTTGAAGATTATGATACATTTGCTTGACAGCTCTTAAAGGTTTTTGGAACCTTTTACTCCAACAGAATCTGGTGCAATCAAAATCTAATAGAAACTGACTATTTAAGATTCTATAAAGCCTTTTCCATTGTCATAGTTCGTCCTCAAACCTTGTGAAACACTCAGTCAAAACTGTAAGTTATGTCAAAATTGTATTGTTCAAGACATCACATAAAAATAACATACAACTCAGAACATAACAAAAAAATTAATTTGAAGGGTATGAATTTCAAAACTCTGCAGTCTGTAGTTTTCAGAACTAAAATGAACACTCGTATCTTTATTTTCAATCACGTTCTCATTCGTTTCGTTCCAACCCCCTCTCACGAATCATATCCCTTTGTTTCAGCCCAATTAAAAACCGTTCAAGGAGTTCACATCACTCACACGTCATCTTGGTCGGGAGTTTAAAATGAGGGGTGACCTTCGAAACTCTCACAGTTGCTATGGACAGAAACATTTTCAATTGGACGAAGAAACAGGGGCGTGAGAAGTAAAGGAAAAAAAGGGCGAAGAAACGTAACCGCCGGCCAGGGAAAGAAGGCTGAATGTCCTCCGACTGAGTAGTCAAGGTCACTGACCCATCTGGTTCATCGGATGATGTTGCAGTCTGAATCCCCGGAGCTTTACACTTCAATAACCACGAATCTAAGTTGGTCAGTTTCTTCTGGAGTCAGCTTGAGTAGGATTGACCTGAATTCTGGGTGTGAGAAGAAGCTCTTGGACTGAGGGATCCTTTAACCTCTAAAACTGGATTTTTAGTAAAAACGTTTTATGTATAACCCTCCTGGTGGTTGTCTCTACAAGGTATCTCACCATTAGCAAAACTGACCAGATCTTGGTAGAAGAGATACCTCGTCATTAAAAAACACTGACCAGACCTTGATCTTTTCATCATAACAAAATTGGCAATATCTTGTTGACGAGATATCTTGTCATCAGCAAAACTGGCAATATCTTGCTGACGACATTTCTTGTCATTAGCAAAATTCGTAATATCTTGTTAACTATAAATCTTGTCATTAGCAAAATTCGTAATAACTTGTTAACGATATATCTTGTCCTTAGCAAAATTAGCAATATCTTGTTAGTGAGATATCTTGTCATTAGTAAAATTGACAATATCTTGTTGATGAGATATCTTGTCATCAGCAAAATTGGCAATATCTTGCTGACGACATATCTTGTCATTAGCAAAATTCGTAATATCTTGTTAACGATAAATCTTGTCATCAGCAAAATTCGTAATAACTTGTTAACGATATATCTTGTCATTAGCAAAATTGGCAATATCTTGTTGATGAGATATCTTGTCATTAGCAAAATTGACAATATCTTATTGATGATATATCTTGTCATTAGCAAAATTGGGAATATCTTGTTGACGAGATATCTTGTCGTTAGCAAAATTGGCAGTATCTTGTTAATGAGATATCTTGTCATTAGCAAAATTGACAATATCTTGTTGATGAGATATCTTGTCATTAGCAAAATTGGGAATATCTTGTTGACGAGACATCTTGTCGTTAGCAAAATTGACAATATCTTGTTAATGAGATATCTTGTCATTAGCAAAATATCAATATCTTGTTAATGAGATATCTTGTCATTAGAAAAATTGGGAATATCTTGTTGACGATATATCTTGTGACTAGCAAAATTGGCAATGTCTTATTGACGAGATATCTTATCATTAGCAAAATTTGTCAGATCTTGACGTACGAGATGTCTTACTTTTATAACCACAAGGAGGGTTAAAAACAAACTAATATCTTAGTTACCGAAATATTTTTATCTCAAATTGAACTGATGTCAGGTAGTTGAAAAACATGTTCTAACAGGTTTAGTACAACTCCCGGTTGGCATTTTCCCATATTTATCTCAAAATAATTTTTCGTTTATTTTCTGCTCTCTTATTGCAAAACAGTTTCCCAAAACGTACTACTCGAATTATTGCGAAATTCTCAATTGGTATGTTCAGAAAGGTAATGAAAGGGGTTTTTAATTTATATAATTCAGACGGTCTATGAAGATTTTACTTCAGTCCGAATGCACATCGGCGTTACATTAAAATGCAGTTTATCGCCATTTTGTCCAATGTTTGGCGTTTAACCTATCTGTCGTTAATCAATCAACCACCATATATCAATTCGGAATTTATTCTTTTGAAGTTTTAATACCTCCAATGAATGTTATCATTAGCTTAAAGTGTACTCGTATATTCAATAAATGCTATCATTATCTTAAAGTGTACTCGTATAACCATTGAATGATATCATTAGCTTAAAGTGTACTCGTATGTCCAATGAATATTATCATTAGCTTTAAGTGTACTCGTATAAACAATGCATGTTATCATTAGCTTATAATGTACTCGTATATATCCAATGAATGTTATTTTAAGCATAGAGTGTATCTGTGTATATACAATGAATGTCATTATTAGGAAAGAGTGCATATCCAATGAATGTTATCAATAGCTTAATATGTATATTCAATTAATGTTATGACTAGCATAAAGTGTATATTCAATGAATGTTAATGATTTTTTTGAACAAAGACAAGATTCTGTAAACTGCAAAAATATATACCATTTTGAAAAATAGATAAATATTCTTACTGTCAGAAACATTTCAATTTTGGTTTCCACTCCAGTACTTCACAACAATAGCAGTTCTTATCAGAAACTGCGTATGTTGCCTCATCAGTCAAGTTTCTAAGAAGCGCTAATTTTAAAATTAGAAATGATGGCCTTTTTATTTTTCAAATGTTCTACATTCAAACAATGTTAATAAAATGCGTCGAAATGACAAAAGATCTGACATAGTTACTACTTAAAACAGTGTGTCAAGATTTAAATCACTTGATTTAAATCAACGATTAAAATCATGATTTTAATCAAATGATTTTTTTTAAATCATTGATTTAAATCACAACCAATCTTACATTTTTATAACTAAGTAAATACACCCTAGAAAAATCACAGAATTTGTCAAATGCTTTGAACTTTCTGCACTCATGGTGATTTCAGCACTAATGGCTAGGGCTACACCTCGTACTGATGAGCTTTTTAAAAAAAATGTTTGGGACTGGAAACTTGCAAATAATCTGAGGTGTCTATGGACAAAGTAATCTGTTGAGTGTTGAGTCAGGGATTCTGCCAAACAGTAAAGTAAAAAATAAGTTGACATCTACGTTAATGTCAAGACAGCCAAAGAAACTCCCCATAAAGTAGGCCTAAACTACGTGTTACCCCTTTAATTGATTGACCAATGGCTTAGCTATAGTGATTTTTCAACTACTTTTTTTTTAATTGATACATGAATACAAAATAACACAATTAATGTGATTAATAACTTATTAAATAAAAAATTCAACTGAGCTTTCTTTTTGAAAGGATGAAAGTTTAAACACTATGAACATCTTTTATTTTTCAAAATGCACCCTGAAACAGTCACCTTTCAGTTTAAGAGTATTGACCCATAACAAATATTTATTTAATCAAACTAATTTAGGTCTCACACTTACTGATATGTTTTTTTAACATGATGATGTTAATTTACTCAAGATAAACTATGTAGGATGTCAACTCGTGTTTTAAAGTTTAACAAATGTTTTATCTTTTGCTCTTGTTTTAAAAATTCATTTTTTAAATGTATTACCGTGTAACACACAATGATTTTTAGTAAAATAAATATTAATTTACCATATCAAAAATTCTGATTGTTTACTTAAAATAAATATTGGTTTACATGTCATGTCAGAAACTCAATTTTTTATTCAGCAAATTTATAGGCCCTACAGAAATTTAAATAAAAAAAATCCGATTTTTGATTTAAATCAAATAAATCCGATTAATTGATTTTAAAAAAAATCATGATTTATTTTACACCCTGACTTAAAATCAGATAAACTCGACCCAAATTTGTTTGCAAACAGTGTATTTCTCACAATGATAAGTTTGAAAACTTAACAAACTAAGGTGGAGTGAATACATAGGAATATAAATTTATGGTACAGCTACACTCTACGTTTATGAGTGATGGCAACAGCTTGGTGATTTTTTTTGGCGCACTTCTAGTAGCGAGTTACGATAAATTAAGGCAACCCATCTTTCGTTACAGTTGTTGTGGTTTTCATGGCAACCTCGACAAACGGAAACTTTCAATTTTCATTTTTAATATTCTAGAAAGTTATTCCCAAATCCGTTAAAGTCGTTTGATTTCATTGATTCGTTTGAAATTTTTCCTTTGCTCCCATTGGTTATTTTGTTTTTAAAATATCCTTTAATTGCATTGGTCCTTTTAAATCGTTTCCTTTGATACCATTGGTCCATTTATTTATATTTTGACAGTTGTGGAATTTTTATGTTTTCACTAAAGGATTAAGAATTTTAGTTTTTTGACCATTTTCGTTTTCATTATTTTTTTACGAAAGAATTCTGACAATATCAGGTTCTATTATTTCTTGCTTTTTTTTCTTTTGTAAATCTTTTTCTTTTTTAACATGTCCACTGTATTTAGTGTAATAGATAAGTTTCAGGGTATTCTTACCCAACATTAGTAGCTTACTTTCTCAACTGGTTCACAAATGTGTTTGATATGAGCTTAAGCTTACTATTTCTTGTAAAAGTTTAAAAAATATATACTTTTTAAAACGTTCTGAAATGTGTTCAAAAAGTGTGTTGTAAAAAGAAAAAAATTTGTAACGAAAAAAGAGTTAAGAAATAATTCTTTCCTTGGCGACTTTAGAAGTGCGCCAAATTAGAACGAGCACACTGGGATTTACAAACTATACATAGTAGCGCTGACCTATGTTCGAGCCACGTACACTATATGCACAAAAAGTAAGTCAGTTCCAGATCAATCCATTATTGGCAATTAATTAATTTATTATCTCTTAAGGGGGTCCAAGACACACAAATCGTCAAATTTTCGAAATTTTTTTAATTATTTTAAGAAATTCTCTGAGTTTTCTGCTTAAAATGACGTCTAAATTATGTTTCTATCTTAATTAGAACTAGAGATATAATAATTTTGTGGTGCGTTTTTTTGAAAATCTAACACTCTTGACAGTGTTGTCATGGCAACAACATCTGTCCTTAAAATTTTAAATGCGTTTTTCTCCATGATACATTTTTTCAAGATTTCCTGTATTCAAATTGCTATAAGTCGAAAACTGATAAAGTTTAAGGGTTGAAATTTGGAATATAACTTTTTTAAACATCATACTGTAGAAATGTTCAAGCAGAACACTATATTAGATATTCATAAACGTTTATTATTACATTGAGGACAGTTACATGGTTGGGACAAACATTTAAAGTAAAGGAAAACATTAAATAACATCTGAGTTACATCTTAGCGAGAAACATCTTAGCACATCTTATCAGCGTGACATCTTAGCAGTTATTTAAAAGGAAGTAACTGATGTATAGAGGGCGCTTTAGGAGGGAACTCCTATTGGACGAGAGAGGTTTAGGCGTAAACCAATCCTACAATACTTTATTTTTGATTCAGCAAATTTGAAACAAATGTTTGCTTTTAAAAATATGAGTTTTTAAAAAAAAAATACCTTAAAATTTTCAAAAATTTTCATTCAAATATAATTTTTTTTTATTAAAATAATATTTTTTTAAATTGTTGAATCAAAATTAAAGTTTATAAATTTATGGACCCCTCTTTTTTTCAAAAAATTTTAATTAAAAATTTTTAAAAAACTTTTGGAAAATTTTTGTGTTCTGATTTTGTTTATTAGTTAGATGGGTAATCAGTACAAAAAACTTCAAAATTCTAAATTGATTAATAAAAAAATTTCCTCAATGTGTCTCGGACCCCCTTAAACTATGAATTTCCAAAGCTTCAATGTACGAAAACGGTTGCATTATTATAAGATGTAATTGTTTTAATTAACGAAAGCATCTTGCTCGTGCGCGTAAAAGCAAAATGTGGGAAGGTATTTTAACTAACGACACTGGAATAACACAACGGGATATTGTCGACGTTCCGGAATCAAACCAGAAGGAAAAGATCCGAATGTTAGAGAAAAAAGCGAAAGGCGAAAAAAGTGAGGCTCATAACTTGCAAATGTACTGGTGGTATAAATAGGCCAACATAGCCGTCAGAGCTTCCGAGAATTTGGTAGTGACTAGTAGAAGACACTACAAAATCCACCATGCCGTCCATCTTGAAATGTTACAGGTTTCAAAGCCACAGAAAATACAATTTGCCATTTGGTGGATATTTTGTTGCGCCTTATATTAGTCACTTATAATATACATTGGATTATTTCTGTAAGTTTTCCACTTCTACAGCTGCGGAGCGTTATACCCCATGTTTAGGGAAGAGATCCAATTATTTTTCTTTTCCCCTAGGAGTCCTTATACTCCCTTCAAAGGGAAGTGCTCAAAGCTTGTGCAAAAGCGTAAGTGACTTGTTCTTGTCTTCTCGGCAGCTAAATCCTATTCTTACCCTAACTTCGATCTTAAATGCTTAGAACATGTTGTATTCTTCCAATACTCCTCAAAAAGAACCGCATCAGCCTAGTTGGAAGAGTACTGGATTAACAATCAAAGGATGCGAGTTCGAATCAAGGACTGTCGTGTACATAGCGGGCTGGTGCATGTTGATGTGTAAAAAAGGTGCCTCAATCTCATGTCCACAGATGTCCTCACGTTGGCGTGGTATGGAAGTTAGGAGATTGGTTTGCCAGATCAAGTGTTGCCTCATCATCTGACACTGGCCCAAAATTACTTGGTGCTGTCCTTCGATTTTCCCTTGTAGATTGATTCCGGACCGTCGCCAATAGCCCACCGTGTTGCTCCAGTGCGACGCTAATCAAATACCTACCTACCATCACGAGATGCGACTTCAAGAACGAGTTCATTTCATTCCGTACTGTGAATACATTCACTTTCCTCAACATCTCTCTGGGAGTGCAAATGGGGAAAAGTCCTGAGAACTTCAATACAATTCCATACAGATCCATCAATGCTAGTTACTGGGACAACGGTAGCCAGGTTGGAAATTTAGCTGATCAGCAACCGGAGGATTCCGAGGTTGAAACTTGATCCAACCAAACGTGTAAGTGGGAGCTTATGCATGTTAAAGCTGCCGTGACCTCAAATGGGCTTACGTTCGTGAGGTGTGGAAATTTGGATTCCCCACAGGTCTTGATCTCGTCTTCTGACTATGGCTCAAGATTACGAGGTTTTGTCCTCGAATCTTTCCCCACGTGGACTGATCCCGGACAGTCGCTGTTGTGGTGCTCCAGTGTGAGGTTAATTCACTACCTGAGGCTAATCACTGATACGGTTGGCGATTAACCAGCCAACACAGGGAGAAATGTTGGGCAGGGGGAACGAAAAATCGTCTAGGGACGTTGGGGGGGGGGTGTCGGTGAATGGTCACCCGGGTCAGGAGGAGAAAAGGGGAGAGCGTAAAGGAAGAAGGGTTGAGACCATAGAGGAGAGATAAGAATAGAGAACGCATCGCCATTCATGAGGTCGAAAAAGCTGTTGTACTATTAACTTTGCGTTTTTAGCCCACCCTTAAACCAGATTTGGCTTCATATCACCATGCCACGTAAACAATCTTGGCGATACCTTCGCCTGCGTAATGTAAACATTATCGGGCTTTCACCTTTTAGAACCGAATAAGCACAAAATAAACAAAATGTGCTTATTTTGTAAAAATTACGGAGTTCGTGCTTATTTTGTAAAAAATACGGAATTCAAACAGATAATTTCGTATAAAGTATTTTTACTGTATGATTTTTCGAACTTTGAACCATTATTTCATAAAAGCAAAGTTTCTTAGTATGCCAATTTTTGCTACTTTGCTGACTTAAAATGTTTACAAACTAAAGATATTTAAAAAAAAGTGATGCAAAGTAGAAAATTCAATGTGATCTTAATGATTTTAGATCACTTTGTTAATTTTGAAAATATGTGTTATGATTTTAAAACTTGTAAGTAATAATTATTCGATTTTGAAACAGATTTTGTTTTTCAACTGTGAATAAATTTCATGGCTTTTGGACAAGCATTTAAAAATACATATGCAGGAAGATCATTGATATTTTTTTAATGACTCAGATAAATAAATAGTCCATACTCTAACAAAAGCACTTAAGTTACATAGATTACATCAGATCAATTCCTTGAAAAATAGGACAGTCAAGAGAAAATAATTTTAAACATTTTTATCTCAGCTTTTTTTAAGTTTTTTCCATACTGTTTAAAGTATAGAGAAGCAAAGAACGCATAAATAAAAATTTAAAAACTAAATTATGACTAAAAAATACAGAAAAGCCCCATCTTAATACAATACAATACCAATGAAGACAAGCCAATGAAAATGCCACTATCTGTACTGTTAAAAAATTTAAATAAATGAACAATTGACATATTGGAAAGAAAATGATTTTAAATTGATGAAAAATATATTTACATTTAGTTTCCATGAAATACACAAATGAATCAGTGACCTTTAAACAAAGTTAATTTATTATATATACTTCTCAATTTTTTTTGGATGTCTTCGTTATAAACTTTACCTACATGATGTAGCTTTATTCTAAAATATTAAAAAAATACTGATTTTATCAACAAACCTTTGTGTTATCTGATTTCACCGCTCAAACGATTTCACAACGAACATTTTGACTGGTATTGTTAGGTTCTTTTTTTGTAAAATCGAAATCGTTAAAGATGGATTGAAAATTTCAACGGATTAGAGAGAAATCTGCCGAAATTTTACACAAAAAAAGCTACATTGATTTTCTTTTAATTCATAATTTTTCAATTAAATATTTATATTTTCGCAAGAGATCGTGACATCACGCCGATTGGATTTCTTCGCAATTCGAATTTTGCCGAATTCGACAATGCCATGACCATCACGACGTTGCCCGTGGTTTTGGTTTGATATCCAAAGCATTGTTCATAATATTCATAATTTGGTTTGCGAAGCAAGCCTATAACTCCACAAAAGCAACTGGCACGGCAACGCCGGGCTAGCCAAGCTGTGACTAGTCTTAAATAAGCGAACTGCACATCCGCATACAAGAGCCTACCTACAACTTTATACATACGTGGCATTTGTTTATTCCAGCGGAAGGCGCCAAGATTCGCCAACCTGCATTTTTGCACATAACCGTAAAACATTCGATTTTTTCGCAAAATTCATTATTTTAGTGGCTTTAAAACATTTCTATCAGCTTACTGATATTCAAATTGTTCTCACGAGGTCAATTAACGTAAAAAAGTTCTCACAATGATGAATAAACATTGATTATACAACAATGTGATGCAACGTTACTCGTTTTAATATGCTTTAAATACTTTAAAAAAAAGCAGATGAGTAAACAATAACATCTGTGACATGAGTAGGGTGATCCTTCAGTTCCTCTCTCCTTACAATTGTTTGCACAACAGTTGGCCAACCATTTTTTTCAATAAACTTTCTCTCTTCAGCGCGTCAATTTGCCGTCCCAATGTTAAATCCCATAGAGACCGTTCTCAGAGGCGAAGAAGCGTCCGTTCGTCACGTGGTCTTACGAGGGCAACCACTGGCAACCCCTATGCGCTCTCTACCTTTATTCCTCCTCTAAGGTTGAGACCAGCTTTGACAGCAGACAACGGACGATGAGGAGCTCTGCTGCTGTTTTGTATAATAGTATAATGTATTCATATCTAACCAAGAAGTGTCCAAATAAATATTTAAAGAAAACTAAGATTTTGGTGACACAAACTATTATTACTGGGATTCATTTTGGCGAGTTTACTGTATTCTATTCATTATATCTACGGTTGGAACCGAAGAGTAAATTCAAGTTTAATTTGCAACTAAAATGGCTTAAAACTTTAAACGTATAACTATAGTTTACGTAGTTATTTAGTTCTATTTTTGTCATAGTAGGAAAAATAACCCGGCATTCTTTTGTAACTAATGTATACTAACTTTGAACGTCTTAATCATATTTATCGTTCTCTCTTTGTGAACGTATGTAAAATAAAATTAAATATTACTTCATATATTCTCGAAAATATTAGTAATCCTGGCTAATTTTCTATAGTGCAGATCCCATTAAAGACAGTCGACCTTGGGTCAGTCGATTTTGGAATAGGTGTGAACGCTTGTTGAGAGAAGGGTTGCCATACTAAATGCATGAATCGAAATGGACGCTGGTTTTCCCAGCGCCAATTGGCTATCATTGTTATAATTTCGGCGCTAAACGATAAATGTAGATAGATTCTTGCTAAAGGTTCTATTTATGATTATAATTTTAATGTTCGTACGAAAAATTTAAAAACGCTAATAAAATTATTTAAAAATTTTACTATAAAAAACATAACAATAGTCCCATTGATTTCAAATGCCTTTTAACCGAGTCCAAACCTAACTTAAACAAAATTGTTAAAAAGTGTTTAATACTCATCAAACAAATATACCTTCAGCGCAGATGCTGTGACCGAGTCAACTAGCTTTCATTAACCTATTATAGCCGAAAATGTACTATAAATGTATTCGATGTGACTATAACAGCGATTAAATTGGATAACACAATATTTTGTAACAATGGTCACAATAATGGATAACAATAGTCACACTGAATTTAATAGCTTTTTGACTGAATTCTAAACTAACTTAATATTGGTCACAATATTAACACTTAACTAGTACAATATTGGATAACAATAGTGACTGATTTCAAATTATTTTCAAATGAATCCAAAACTAACTTAAGCAAGATTGCTGAAATGTGTTTAGTGCTCTCTCATAAAACAATAGACACTTTAGCGCAGATGCTGCGACCGAGTCAATTACTATTCTTTAAACTTTTATAACCAAAAAAGCACTACAAATACATTCGATGTGACGATAACAGCGAGTAAAATTGGATAATAATCCCAATATTAGATAGCAATAGACACACTTTATTCCACTGCTTTTTAAATGAATCCGCTACTAAATAAAACAAGATTGCTAAAATGTGTTTAGTGCTTGTTCATCAAACAATAGGCACTTTAGCGCAGACGCTGTGACGGAATCAACTAGTTTACTTTAACCTTTTATAGCCAAAAATGCATTACAAATATATTCGATGTGACTATAACAGCTAGTAAAAAAAATTGGACAATTGTCACAACATTGGATAACAATAGACACAGTCTATTGCTTTTTAAATGAATGCGCAACTAACTAAAACAATTTTGCTAAGATGTGTTTAGTGCTTGCTCATCAAACAAAAGACACTTCAACCTAGATGCTGTGATGGGGTCAACTAGTTTTCTTTAACGTTTTATAACTAGAAATGCATTACAAATATATTCGATGTGACTACAACGGCGAGTAAAATTAGACAATAGTCACAAATTGGATAGCAATAATTGCACTGAATCCTGTTACGTTCTAATTCAATCCAAACCTAATTTAAACAAGCTTGCTAAAACGTTTCTAATGTCCATCAAACTAAAGATCCTTCAGCGCAGATGCCGTGACCGAGTCAAACTAATTTTCATTTACCTTTTATAGTTAAAAATGCACTATAAATACGTTCGTTGCGACTTTAACTGAGAGTAAAATTGGACCAAACAAAAACACTCGTTCAAGACATAATAATGAAATGCAACCTCGTAGAAAGGGGAAATATTTAAATATTTAATAATCTGAAACAGAGGCGCCAAATCCTCTTTGCCCGCAGTCGAAGTAAACAGATTTCGCCTGCTACGGGGAAAAGATATCGGAATGGAAATTAAGGTATTAACCTTATTATTGGAATTAATTAATACTCTTACGATAAGCTGCACGATTTCACTTTTCAGTGTTCGGGGATTCGCGAATTGAATTTAAGTGCATAAAGCGCTACTCCGGAGCATGTTCATTTTTGTTCTAACCCCGGGGTATTTTAATTAAGAACGCATGGTTCAAGACCTCCGTTCTTAATATTTGTGTTTAAAAAATGCGTCCTTCGATATACATTTTTTGATCTTGTAGTAAATTGGTTTCTCAGATAGGTTTTATGGGCTTTGACGGTGTTCCAACGAACTTGTAATTACTAAGAGTTCGTCAGCTTGTAATTATTGAGCCAACACCTTTATTTTTTTCGGAGTAATATTAACTTTGTTCTACGTCGGTCAGTCCAAAATTTTGTTTACTCGCCTGTCAGCGAAGCCTAAGCGATAAATGTTTTGTTTTCTAATTTTAGTGTAGATGGTATTTCTATCCATATATATATTAGATCTATGCGTCTTTCTCAATAGAGAAAAAAAATTGTGAGTAGAAAATTATTTTTTGACTCCATTTTTATAGTTTTAACAATACACTTTGGACGAAACACTTATTCTTGCTTAGTCGACTCATATAATCTTTTTTTCACATACATCGCACTGTAGTGTAAGATAAAACTTCGAAAGGTAATAGTGAGATGTCTACTATGCATAAATCCACTTTGAGTTTTAAAGTGATTGTGAATGTCCTTTAAATCCATTTCGTGTGAAGAAGATGGAGTTTTCCAGCAGCCAGTTTTCTTATCAATACTTTTTTACTTGTAGGATTTATACACAAATAATGCTAAAGTACCGAATTTTACCATCGTTATTGAAGGCTGACAAATCATTGATTTATAAGGAATTTCTTTTCAAGTCAATACACGTTTGATTCATGAAAACTTCATTCCGCAAGTGGAAGAATAACTTGACTTCGGTTCACAAAGTTAATCGAGTACAATTTTTCAAACGAAAAGTGAATCTCACAGCGTTTTATCAAAAGAAATCAAATGTTTTGAACGAATGTTTATGAACAGCAAAGCTGCAAAGAAAAGTTGTAAATCGTTAAATAAACAATCTCGTATTACTGTCATTCAAGACAGTAAAAATGTTCGATTTTCCAAGTCTTAGAATATTTTAAACCATGATATTATTCCGATATCAGCAAAGTTTGATTTAATAAATTTCGATTCAGGTAAATGAGTTGTATTGTCGTGAAAATTCTATTCTGAATGTGAAATAATAGCTTGTATTAAAATTAAATGTATCCGGTACAGGCAAAACGATGTTAATCGAATAGAATTTTGCAAAAAATCGGAAGGTGTACCACACCGTTTTTTAAAAAGAAATCCAAATGTTTGAGATAGCAAAGTTGCTTATGAAAAGCTTCAACTCTTAAGTAAACAACCGTGATTTTCTGTCACTTAATAGAAAAACTTTCGACTTTCCCCAAAAGCCTTAGAATATTTTTTTACCTTGATATTATTGCAATGTGTTCTCAAAGTTTTATTTAAAACAAGGATAAAACTCCCACTGATTTAAAACTAGCCCGTCATTCGACGGGTACATAAAATATCTATTTATTTTGGTCAAATTTCATTCATATACATTTTAAAACATGACGGTACGTGTTCACTGGTTGTTTATAAACCTGTTTTCATCACTATCTGCCAATTTGCTTTGCTTTCATGTGGTACTGTTTTTTGAACAATACTGGTAAAACAATACTATTGGTAGATAAGGTAATTTTAATTAACGTCGTATTAGATCAACACAAAGGTCTATTGACGACCAATATTATTGGGAAACTTATTTTTGATCAACACTGGTAAAACTATGATCTGCGTACGGCAATCGTTTTATACGCAATGTTATTTTCTTGGCGATTTCGAATATAACGATTTTGATATTTCGTACCTCGTTTCGCTCGTAAGATCACACAACCAATCAAAACAATTAGAAACTCCGCCTGCTCGTGACGTCACACAATCAATCCAAACAATAAGAAACTCCGCCTGCTTGTGACGTCACATAACCAATCAAAACTTTAGTAGCAAGGAAACATAGTATAATCTCTCTCCATAGGATTTTATATAATAAGACAATGATAAATGGCCCTTCATACGACGGGTACATAACAAAATTTATTTATTTTGATCAAACTTTATTTTTATATCTTTTTAAAACCTAGCGGTAAGTGATCATTCGCTGAGTATAAACATTTTTGCACTACCATCTGTCAACTTTTGTTGATCACTGAGTAAGTATAAACCTTTTTCCAACCAATATATGTCAACTTGCCTTGCTTTCGCAGGTAGTTGTTTTTTGAACAATACTGGTAAAACAATATTATTGAAAGACTTAATTTTTGATTAACAGTGGTAAAACAATAAGCTGCGTACGGCCATTATTTTATACTCAATGTTCTTTCCATGGCGATTTCGAATATAATGATTTTTGATAATTCGCTCGTAACATCACACAACCAATCAAACAATTTGAAATTCCTTGTACTCATGACGTCACTGAACCTAAAGTTTAATAGCCACGGAAACACCAGCCACATCTAGTTTTTTATATTATAAGATAGCCGACCAACCGGTCTAGTGGTCAAGGTGTTGGCCTCTGGATAGGAAGGTTCCTGGTTCGAATCCGGGGTTAGGGCATGGATGTAAATTGTGCTGTCCTTTGTTAGGGACAATGATGGTCCACCCACTGGGTGCCCCTTCACAAGTGGCCATCACTTCTGGCCTTGTATAAGGCTAAAATGACCTCTGTCAACTCTGTACTTTGTATTGTATTGTATTTGTCTTCGCAATTGTACTGCCTTGCCATTGGGAATAAAAAAAATATTTTAAGATTACTTTACTCCAATCGGGCACGCTGTTCTCAATTCTTTCTTTCTGGTACGTTTTCCTGTTCAGAGATTCGGTTCATAAATTGAAACTCTACGTACCAATTTAGGATGATAGATGTTTCAAAGATTTAAAACTAAACCTCTGAAATGAAATAAGCCTTAAACCGTTTGATCATCCTTAAAACACGTCGCTTGAAAATAATTTATGTTTTATGCCATTACCAAAATAAATTCTTCAATAAGAGAAAATGTTCCGTTGACTACATAAAACTAAAACAATAAATTTCCGTTTAACGATTAAAGATAATAATTTTTTTATCGCTTATCTTTTAGACGCTGTATTATTTTTATTGTTATCATTCTGAATATTTTTCAACCGAATCGCATGAAAGCCCAAAAATTACTTATTTTTAATTAAAAATTTACTCGACTGATGTTGAAATAATCAGGATTCTGCGAAACCAATATTCTTTGGAACTCTACTGAGAAAACATTTTCTTCCCAGCGACAAACGAAGCGAAAAAGAAAAACTCAAAAAGCTCTTAGAACGGACGGAACGTGGGAAAGAAGAAAAATCTCGTCTGCAGCTTATAAAAAATGGACAAAGAAGTTCTAAGTGCTGCTTCGCTTTTAAATATTAATCTATTTAATATGCCGATCCTAAAAGTCAAAAAAGATAAGACGGAAAAATGGACGACCTTTTTCCTACTAAAAAGGCTATTCTTATGAAACATCATTTTATATTTTTATCACTACTAATTTTTATATTCATGTAGGGAATACAAGACAAGAGACATTTTAGGTCCTTTCTTTTAAATTTAATACGGGCAAAAATTAATCTTGATCATATAGATCTATTCATTTTAATCTTGTTCATTTTTTGTGTGCCAATTTATACTTTCTCTAGAAAAAGGTTTTTGAGTCTTTCTTTTTCGCTTAGGATATTCTATTCTTTATATTTTGGAAAGTAATTCCCACTGTTTTTAAGCTTATTAGTCTTAAAGCTTTGAATAAGCAGCCTGCATTATCTAATAAATATTTAGTGGGTCTGTTTTTGTCCCTTTTGTGGGGGAAATAATTGAATATAATCGAATTCAATGTCGTATCAGGTAACTCGTATTTTATATGTCCCCCTTTTGTGCTTGCGTTAAAATTTGACAAAGTTGAACTGAACGAAATTTGTGTTTATTATGTCAGTAAAACAACATTCAGTGGGTTTGATAATATTATTAGTCACCTTTAGAAGTTAACCTTTTGCCTTTTTAAGCAATTATTCTTAAAAAGATAACCTTGTTACATTTTATTTTATTTCCAATGGCAAGGCAGTACAATTGCGAAGACAAATACAAATACAATACAATACAAAGAACAGAGTTGACGGAGGTCATTTTAGCCTTATACAAGGTCAGAAGTGATGGTCACTTGTGAAGGGGCACCCAGTGGGTGGACCATCATTGTCCCTAACAAAGGACATCACAATTTACATCCATGCCCTAACCCCGGATTCGAACCAGGAACCTTCCTATTCAGAGGCCAACACCTTGACCACTAGACCGGTTGGTCGGCACCTTGTTACACTGAATTCTTTTTATTTTTTCTCACATAATTGTTGGGTTGATAAATTTTCAATAAATAATTGGCAACGCTTTTGGTTTCACAACCTGCGACAATGCCGCCATCTTGTTTGAATGCTCGTAGTCACAGCCTGGTAGTCACATCGTTTAACCTTCTGAGCTTAGCCAGATTTGTAAGTAGTTTAGGGTTACTTATTCCCCACAACATACTTTACGACTAAAAAACTACATCTTTCGCCGGTTCTACGGATTCTTTCAACTTTTAGAAAGTTTATATTACTCATTTCCTTAGAATAGAATTCTTTGAAAAGATTTTGTTGTGCTCGTTTCCTAATAATAGAATAATTTCAATATATTTTATTGATCATTTCCGAAGAATAGAATAATTTGGAAGACTTTTACGAACAATAGAATAATTTGGAAAAATTCGATTCCTCATTTTCTTAGACTAGAATCATTTGAAGAGATACTGTCGCTCATTCCTAATAATAGAATTATTTGGAAATATTCTAATGATCCTGTCCAAATAATAGAATAATTTGGAAACATTATGTTCCTCATTTCATTAGAATAGAATCATTTGAAAAGATTATGCCGCTCTTTCCTAATAATAAAATAATTTGGAACTATTCTAATGATCCTTTTCGAAGAATAGAATAATTTGGAAAGATTCTGTTCCTCCTTTCCTTAGACTAGAGTTTTCGAAAAGTTTCTGTCGTTTGCTTCCTTACAATGGAATCATATGGAAATATTCTACCGATCCCTTCATAATAAAATAATAATATGGAAAGATTCTATTCCTCACTTCCTTAGAATAGAATAATTTGGAAATATTATGTTGCTCATTTAGAAAGAAGTATGATTCGGTAGCCCGGTTAGAAGAGTAGCGTTTTAGCAATCGAAAGGTTGTGAGTTAGAAACTCGGTTCAGCTAAATACCGTCCTGTTCACCCAGGATGGTGTACGTTAAATCTATCGTGGCCTCAAATATCCTCAAGTTGGCATGGTGGGGAAGTTAAGAGGTTGGGGATGCCAGCTTGGTTGTTCACCTCGTCATCCAACAGTAATTCAAAACTACGAGGTGTTGTCCTCGAATGTTTCCCTTGGGGATTGAACCCAAACGGCCACCAATTGCCCGCCGTATTGCTCCAGTGTGACGTTAATTAATTAGCAGTACCAATAAGAATTAATTTTAAGGAAACTATATTTTTTGTCATGAAATAAAGAAATATATCGATAATCTGTCTTTAAGCAGAATACAATAAAATTATACAAATAAAAGTTAAATACAATTTCCAAGAAAATTTGTTCCAGTACAACCAAATACCATATTTAACCTATTTTTCGCCAAGCATGGTAACCATTATACCTTGTCTAGATTTATGGCCGCCTATTGTAAAGGTAGGAAACTAACCGAATCGCCAAGATGGCTGCAATATTGACTTCGGCGGCCATCTTGTTTTGGCGAGAAAAATTGCTCAGCGATAAACCTTGTACCGTATTCTACATATTTACCAGACAATAAACATTAAAAGTCTTACAGATTTTGGATTTCAAAGTTTTGTTTAGTTGTTCTATTTACGGGAGATGGCCTTCGTTTGTGTGCCTGATTTCATGGGTTAGGTTAAAATTTAAATTATTTAGCAAAACGTTTCTTAATTATTGGATTATTTTAATAACAACCTAAAATAGGCAGCTTTTTTTTTGGCAAAATCTTAATTCGCAATTTTAACAACATTCTTATAAAATACTTGAAAATTATTAAAACGTGGTGACCGAATGCTCTTGCAATAATCCACACCATTTCATCATAAAGATAACTTTCTCATTTAATAACATTATTTTATATATATCTAGCTACATAAATATTTTAGTCTGACTCATTTTTTATTGTTTATACTTATCTTTAAAATTACAAGTTGGGATTGATCTCGGACTGTCGTCAGTAGACCGTTGTGTTGCTGAAGTATGACGTTAATTAAAATACTTACCTTTAAAATTCAAACTATATCTTATTACCATGGATTAAAAAATATCGTTGCAATTCCTCCTTAATTTTTATACCAAGAATGAAGAGCGTGATTGAGCGGTAATTTGGTAATTTTTACTTAACGTCGTACTAGAGCAACACAACAGGCTATTGACGACGGTACGGGATCAATCCCCTAAGGGAAAGATCCGAGGACAATACCACGTCATTTGGAACCCCGGTCATATGACAAAACAATACCTAAGCTGGCACCCCAATCTCCAAACTTCTACACCAACCCAATGTGAGGAGTTTCGGCCACGAGAGATTTAAGGAGCACCAGCCGCCTTTATACCATACGCTTACAAACAAACATCGATGCAATGACCCGGATTCGAACCAGGAACCTTCCGATCTAGAGGCTAACACCTTAATCACCAAATCGGTTGGTCGGCCCGTGATAGCCCGGTTGTGTACGAATGGGAGCTGTTGCACGTTATATCTGTCGTGGCCTCAAATGTACTCGCATTGGCATGGTGCGGTAGTTTGGAGAGTGTAGTGCCAGCTCAAGTGCCCTGTCGTATGATCGTTTTTCACAATTACGTGACGTTGTCCTCGAATCTTTCCCTTCGTTTTTGATCCCGAAAGTTCGCCAATAGCCCTTAGTGTTTCTGCTACAGTATGGTATTAATTAAACACCTACTTACGATACTTGGAAGATTGGTGATATGCTTCCTTTATTCTTGAATAGTAATTTGATCGTTTTTATTTGTGCTATGTGTAATTTATTCCATGAAATTATATCGTAATATTTCCGCAGTAAAATAAGATTTAATTTGTCATTCTCAGAATCCCTTCTTGAGATATGCCGACAAGACCGATATTATGTTTTAAATTTAATTTATACATTCATTCCACTCGGTCGAAGCCTTTTCTAAATGTATATACTTAAAATTTTCTTTAAAATTCAATTAACTATTGCAGTTATATAAAAAATAATTTCAATTTAAAGAAAGCAGGTAACGTAACCATTCTTGTCAAATTATTTTATGCTTCTATCAGAATAGTACGGTTTGCTAAACATACATACAAAAAACAATTAATTCCATGAACATTGTAATTGTTTCCCTATGCAAATGCCGCTATTGATGTTTTTTATTATTTTTATTTTAGACAGGGGAATTAAAATTTTAATCTTTTAAATGTATGCTGGATAAAATTGCACTAAAAGAAATACAATAAGCGATATATTTAAAAATAATTGTATTAGAATTATTATTTTTAATTTTCTCTGCATTCATTTCGAATTACCTATCGTAATACTAACAAATGTGCTTCGATTTAAAAATGTATTCCCTGTAGTAGAAATGAAAGAGGTTAAATTTCTTTTTCTTAACGAACGTTACGAAGTATAACGAATTAAACTTTTCAGGATTTATTGAATGTGAAAGTAAATAAAAGCTACTAAGAAATGAAAGTAGCTTTGGTCTGACATCAAAGTCTTTTTCTAAGTAGTGCGTATCAAGTTTGATTTCCAATCAAATATCGCATTAAATAATGTAACTAGGTTTCTCGGTTAAAAGGATTTTAAAGATGGTATATGTTTTCAATGTAGAAAGCATATATTTTGCAAGAGGGATTACTAACAAACAAACCAGACAGAAAACGGAGGTTTTTTTTTTAATTCCTGTTTACCAAATGCTGTCATAGTATGCATATCGGGGTTACCATAAAATGCAATTTATCGCCTTTTTACGACGTTTAATTTAACTTGCGCTGAATAAAAAAACTATCTTCCCATCACAAATCGGAATTCATTCCTTGCAGTTTTGACTGGCGAAATGCTGAGATCGTATTCGAAAATTGAACTTGACGTCTGGAATACGTTCCTCCAAACACAAACACAAATCAGTATTATATAAGACCACCTACATTTATTTACTTTTACAGAAAAAGACTCATATGAGCACATTGGCGTGGTGTGGATGTTTAGTTTTGAGTGTGGTGCTATCTCATTTATCGACAATGCCATCTGACCGGGAATTCAAATTACAAGGTGTTGTCCTCTAATCTTGCCCTCCAGGATAGAGATCAAACCACCAATACCTCGTTGTGTTGCTTCAGTACGACGTAAATTCAACGATATACTTGCCCATCACATGATATGCGCTTTCGAAAATACAAGACCACAACATAACTATACCTCCACCAAAATTCCTAGTCCAGAAAGTTTGGAGGAGGACAATCAGGTCCTACAATTGTTTGGAATACAGGACAACCCAGTCCTGTAAGTACGCTCGTACGGCTCATGTCCCGTCCTAACCCGTAAATATGACCCCTTACTTGGTCTGGGTTATAACTCCCGTGCGTTCTCGTTTCTCCACTAAATTAACCACTGTTGCTCGGGATTTATGTAAATTGTAAAAATCTCAAGGATAGAATGACCGTTCTTGTGGGCACCACCAGGTATGCCCTGTTCACTCGCATCTTGCGTTCGAACGGACGGCTGTGACTGATACGCACGCCTGCTCCAAAGTTTCAATTCCTTTTTTACATATAGACTTTCTAATGAAATAGAAGGGCAAATGACAACGGAATAGCTATCTTGACATTTCGGAAATATTAGACATTTGGGCTCCGACCGTTCGGGAGAAATAACATATATATATATATATATATATATATATATATATATATATATATATATATATATATATATAATATATATATATATATATATATATATATATATATATATATATATATATATGATTTCAAGAGCACAGGAATAAATTTCCAAAAACATTTACAACAGAAATCTTAAAAAATGAAGACGTGTTGGTGGATTAGGGCGTCATCAGGGAGGAGCCTGACCCAAACAACATAAAATGGTGTAGTCTACATATGAGCAGCATTAGGCTGAAAAAATTGCTCATGCACTCCCCCAAACACTACCAAAAAGCAAGAGAAACAAAAACAAAACGAAATACCAAAACAGAGCAGGAACAAAACGAAATCAAACCCGAAGCCGCAGCCGGGAGATCAACAACAACAGGTCCTAAAAATTACCACCAAATGCCACCAATTACACAATCCAACTAAGTGATAACATCATACTTCCGTTGCAACGAGTCCATTAAAAGCAGAAAAATAAAAATATAAATAATATAAAATCCCCAGCCCCTATTCAAAAAGATATTCATAGGTAGTAAAATAAAATTGAAAAGCAACTCACATGGCTCTGAGGAAACTACGAAAAACATTTATTCATGGGTTGTGTGAAGCTGTTGATAATCTTTCAAAAATATTATTAAGGACTGAATAAGGGTATTTGTTATTGAGAAGTGTGCTTTTTAGTTATTTACATTGTAATAAAAAGTTTGAATCAGAATTACAAATTTTTTGAAACGTACCAATAGACCAGCAATCGTGTTGTAGTATATTCTTTTAGAGATATTGGAATCCTTGTTCTTGAAATTATATTGCTTACCATGCTATGTCTGCAGCTTCAGCGCGCTTGCATGGGTAGTTTCGATTTCTGGTTAATGCATCCCGGCTGTTTGGTTATTTTGTGTGTTTTATGTTACTATTATTTTGTGTAATTTATGATATATATATATATTTATATATATATATATAT